>VDFB02100088.1:0-67516 GCA_007258455.2 Sequoia sempervirens | reverse complement strand
GACACGTTTTTAGCCTCCCGGACCCCTTCCAAACCAGTCGGGCACTTTGTCACTTTTTTCGCGAGATCACCCAAAAAATTAAAATTTTCGTCCGATCTCTCGAGGGGGCATCATAATGGCATATTTTCTCTTGCCATGTAGCAATGGGGCAAGTTTTTTTAATATCAAAATTTTTTGGCTTTGATCGAGATCATTTATTCTTTGAACCAATGCATCAAGTGCATTGCTTCAAAGAGGGGCAAAATGTAGACACCAAAAATATACTGATTGACATCATGCATTCGATCCTGACTTACTAACATCGTTTCTTCCTAAATCATTCCTCGGTCTAACCATTTAATCAAATTCTCTTATCTAATTAAATTCATCAATATTCATCTCTTAATTAAATAAATCATTTTATCTAATTAAGTCACTTTCTCTTGTTAATTAAATCAATCCATCCGATCTAATTATCCCTATTTAATTAAATAATCAATTTATTTGATTAAATCTCTAAAGTCTATCCATTAAATTAAATAAATTAAAACCTTATTTGATTTAATCTAACACCATCCATTTTAATTAAATAAATAAAAATCTTTATTTAATTAGCCTCTTATCATATTCCTCTCTTATCTGATTTAAATAAGTCCATAAATCTAAGTCAAATAAGTCACATCATCTAATCTCCTGTTAAATTAATTAACCCTTGATTAATTTAATCTAATCTCATGTCACATCCTCTAGATAATGCAAGTTGCACATGAAAATAGATTTAATTCATTTATTAAATCCCTATTTTCCTCACAAGGCATCTCTTTGGAATATTCTCTCAATTTGAATTCAAAAATTCCAAGTCAACATGTACATCCAACAAGGAATTTAAAACCTCTTACATGTCCTTTTCCTTGAGCCAAGTGGCATTTATTGTATTTTCCCTTCCCTCTTACATGTCATTTCAACAAATTTGAATTTCAAATATTGGCATTTATTGGCACAAACTCCAAATCTTGCACAACCATCATCCATTCATAGTTTGAAAAGTGGCATCATATCATTGGATGAATGTTAGTCCCACATTGCTTAAATTTGGGCATTCATCCATCTTGAAATCCTATAAATGAAGAGCTCCTCTCCTCATTTTATCATCCACAATCCAAGAAAAGTTACCATGCTCAAATATCTCTTGAGTTTCATCCATTATCATTTAGTCATAGTTAGGTTTTGCAGATTTTGGCTTGGAGTCTTCACATTTCATCAACAAAGTGGATCAATCTCTTCAACATTCAAATCTTTCATCATAGGAATTGGGAAAGGGCCAAATTTTCACATCAAATTGGCACCAATTCCCCCATGGGATCAAGAGTTTGCTACTTAAATTAGGATTTTATCTTCAATTTATAAATTTCGTTGTGTTCTTCATTATTTTCATTCCTAGTTTGATTTGTAAATGGATTTCATGGGGAATCCTTCGTTTAGCTTGCAAATCCTTGTCTAACTTGTTTATTCATGTTATTTTGCAGGTACTAGGAAAAGGGTTCGCACAGGAACATATCCCAGAGAAAAATCCAGAACATACACAAAATATCTGTAAACCTTCTTTATTACAATTTTCTCAATATCCTTGACATATACAATCAAAAACCAACTTCCATGACATCAATGACAACAACAACCAGTTGACATCAATGACAACACCTTCATATTTGCAAAAATCTCCCCCTTTTTCATTGATGGCAACACATGATGTGAAAAACCATCAAAGACAACACAACAATTTTGAACCATCAATCTCCATAATTATTTCTCCCCCTTAATTTTTCACATGATACTTTCTCCCCCTTTGAAATTGATGGCAAAGGTAAAATACATTTTACATTGTTTTCCCCTTTGATATTAAGAACAATACTAATATTGAATACTCCCCCTTAGGATTACACCCAATCAACTGCACAATGACAACATAAGACACTACTTGCTCCCCCTGAGAGGTAGCCACTAAACATCAGTCCAAAAGAAAGATAGATCCACAGATCCACTAGACTAATGCATCTTCATAGGAATCTAGTTCAAGAAAGGAGGGGAAATAACCCATAACTTCTCCTAGAGATACACAAAAGTATCTTTAGGAAGAGCCTTAGTAAATATGTTAGCAATCTGATCCTTTGTAGGTACATCCTCAAGCTTTACTTCATTCTCCACAACCTTCTCTCTCAAAAAGTGATACCTTATTGATATGTTTTGTGTCCTTGAGTGCATCACTGGATTCTTTGAAATGTTAATTGCACTTGTATTATCACAAAAAATAGAGATGAGATCATCATACATTACTTTGATATTTTTCAATGTCTATCTCATCCACAAAACTTATGTGTAGCAGGTTGCTGCAGCAATATACTCAGCCTCTACAGTGGATAAGGAAACCCAATCTTGATTTTTAGTTAACCATGACACTAATATGCAACCAATAAAGAATGCACCACCACTTGTACTTGTTTTGTCATCAACATAACTTTCCCAATCTGCATCTATATAAGCACTTAGTGTAAAATCAACATCCCTAGGATACCATAAGCCATAATCCAGAGTGTCATTCAAATATTTGAATATCCTCTTAACAACAGTAACATGTGTTTCTTTGGGGTCTTGAAATCTACCCACAAGACAAATTGAATGCATGATATCTAATCTAGTACCAGTTAAATACAACAGTCCTCCAATCATAGAGTTGTATTTACTTTGATTAGCCTTAGGTGAATCAACATCTTTACTCAATTTACAACCAGTCACCACATGAGTGCATATCGGTTTGGAACCATCCATACCAAACTTCTTCAACATTTATTTTACATACTTCGACTATGAAATAAAAATCCCTTTTTTTGTTTGATTGATTTGCAGACCAAGAAAGAAATTCATCTCACCAAACATACATCTCGAATTCTTTTCTCATTTCTTTAGCAAAATTTTTGCACATTGTTTCATTTCCTTGAAAGATAATGTCATCAACATACACAACTACTATCAAGATTTATTCATTTTCAATTTTGAAATAAAGATTGCTATCTGTCATAACTTTGCTAAAACTTTGATAAATCAAGTATCTATCCAACCTTGCATACCAAGCTCTAGGAGTTGCTTCAATCCATATAAAGACTTCTTTAATTTGCATACCATATCTAGTTGATCTAACAACTGAAATCCTTCTGGTTATTCCATGTAGGCTTCTTCTTCCAGCGCACCATTCAAAAATGCAGACTTTAAATCCATCTGATAAACTTTAAAATCCTTATGAGTAGCAAATACCAAAAACATTCTAATAGCTTATATCCTAGCCACCAGAGCAAAAGTATCCTGAAAATCTATACGTTCTACTTGTGAGTAACCCTAACACACAAGCCTTGCCTTATTTCTCACCACTTCTCCATTCTCATTCAACTTGTTTCTGAATACCCATTGATGAGCCTAGTTTTTGGTCAAATTTTGGGTAGAATTTAGTCCATTTGTTAGCAGTGTCATGAACTTTAGTATTTAAGTGTTAATATTTGCATAATTTTTCCCTCAAACCATTGACATTAGGTTTAACTCTATCTTTGTGAATTTTTAATGACATTGAAATATTATGTGGATTATCTATATTAATTTTGTGCATGGTTGATGAATGTTCTTTAAGGTGATTATAGATGTGCAATTATTATGCATACTGACATTGCTATGTAGGGCATATTATGGATGCTAAGTTGAGAAAGGAAACCACCAATGGTCATGTAGGGGAATCATTCAAAGGAGTCAACTAAAGGACGAAAATAGTAGATTCCCCATGATAGTCAATTGTAACCACCTTGTATTTATGGAATTAAGCAATCACGGGCATTACTACAACATTGAGTCCACGTTCGGTCATGCATGTCTAACTGGATTCCTTGCAGATGTAACTGTTCTACCACTCTTTTCCTCACTTTCCCTAAATGGCGTCGTCTCAGTTAGTGAGAGTTGACCTGTTTAGCTAGTAGTTTAAATAAGGTTGTGAATCTTCTTCTTGGGGGGTTCTTCCTAGTTCTTGATTGTTGTTGTTACATGATATCAATGATGTATTAAGCATTCTCTACTTTTGAATACAACAATGTTGCTACTCTGTTTACATATTTTTCAATGAATGAGATGATAGTATGAATTTACGCATTTGAGTTTGTATTAGTCTTGGTGGATACTCATCCAAGGGGGCCCACTTGGTGATTAATCCTTTCTTTAGAGTCATTAGCTTAGTTATTATTTATTGTTCTATACTTAGTTCAAAATCTGGCATTGACTATTCCTACAGCTATTAGAACTCTATTTTGTGTTTGTTCCTACAACCAAAGCAGATAGGGTAGTCCCTGATTTCCACACAAATTTTCATTCTTGCTATGTATTTCAGCTTAGTACAATTGTTGGTTGATGTTTAGCATTTTCTTTATTTCCTTTCCACAATTTACTTTCAATATCATGTTCCTTAGCTATAGGATGCAATGACTACTTGAGCCCCTAGTGCACATACAGTGTTGACCCATTTCAAGTTCATGTCCCCAAGTTGACAAGTTAAATGCACCTCCATGATGATTAAGATAGCTATTCAAGTTAGATGCGCAATCTTTGAATCATGGCAGTGAAGGCCTAGTTATTGAATCATTGTAGGAGGCCAGAATTTTTGGCGTTGTTGTCAAGGATGGTGTCAAGCTAGGAAGTTCTTTGGAGTCATTGATAGTTTCCCTGTTATATCATTTCTCTTGAGTTTTTCTTAGAATACCCCTTGCTTAGATGAGTAATGATCTATTATTCTTTTGCTCATTCTTTGTGTGAGCTAGTTGATGTTGAGTTGATACCACATGCTTCCTTCTTAATGATCCTAATTCAGTTCAACATGTTGAGCTTCCAAATCTGCCCAAAAATAAAGAAGAAGAGGAACCATTACCCTCTTTCCTGACACATATCCTAATCTAATTAGTCGTGAATCCTTCGCTATATTGACAACCCTTTTCCTTGGGAATTCATCAAGAATACATGGATGATACCTTCTTGTTTGAGTTTGACATGCTCTACGAAAGTTATGACTATACCACCGATGCTCCTAGGTTTGAGCTATTTCCTACCACTTTAAAAGAAGTTGCACTAAGATGGTTTATGAGTCTAGGTAGAGACACTGTGGAGACTTGGGAAGATATGAAGACAAAGTTCCTTGGAAAATACAAGGAATATTGCAAGGGCAGTGATATAAGAGGAGCTAATTTCTTTAGGATGCAGCAGAAGGGAGATGAGGGCTTGGAAGATTACATTTCAAGGTTTCTATTCTCCATGTAGAAATCTCCACACCATACACTCAATGGAGAATCACATAAGCTACTTTTCTTGAAATGAATCAACGAGAGTTACACTGATGCTTTGGCCCTAATGGTGGGAGGAGATATCACTAAAGTTCCTTGGGAAGATATCAAGAAAATATGTCAAAACTATTCTAGAATAGCTTCAAAGAAAGAGAGAACTTACCAGACTTCTATGGGTAAGTAATCTACCGATGGAGTTCCAAGGATGGAGATTACTGATTTATTGATAGACTTCAAGTAGGATGTTACAAACAATCTAGCTACTCAGCTGGGTACACTTCAGGCCAAAGACAAACATGAGGAGGCAGAGGGAACATTGGAAAAATACTGCCCTCATTACAGAAAAAAGAAGAAGAACTGCAGATGCAAGATGGTAGTTAACATTGACAACAAGATTCCACCTAAAACTAAGGAAGAACAAGTCCACTTTGATGCACAAAGGAAGCCATGGGCTCCAGGACAAGGTATGTCACTAGATCCACTATCTTTTTTGGGCCAAACCATCCAGCCGGTTACATGCAGTCATCTTTTCAACCCTAGCAGTCTACTATAATGCCTCCACCTGCTAATTCAAGCTCCAATGCACCCAAACCTGCTCAACTACCAGCTAATCCCACACCCAACCCAAATAACAAACCACAACAACAACTAGCACACTCTTTCAATCCAAATCAATTCCCTGTATATGTTTTGAGTATAAGTAACATCCATCTACATTTAGGAACTATTGTAACAATCCACACTCTTCATCATTGAGCTACCCATGGAAGAGGAAGAGGAACCTCTGAATGATCTCATTAAGCTAGCTGTACCCAAAAATCTTGAACCAGTTCCAGCCAGGAAGACTGCACAAGAGCCACCATTTCCTCAGAAATTGGAAGTTGCCAAGCATAAGGAAGACAAGAAAGATCCGAATTTTGACATCTTGGAGTAGTTGAAACACATATATTGTGTCTAGATACCCCTATTTCAGGCCATAAAATATGTTCCTATATATGGCAAGGTGATCAAGGAAGCATGCCTCAAGAAGCCAGGAAGAAAGAGGAAGAACTTGACTACAATCCATGTGATGAGACAACTCACTGACATCATGCTTGGAAAAGTGACCATTCCCAAGTACAATGATCTAGATAATCTTGTAGTAGCAGTTGTTATCCATGGGATTCAAGTAAAGAGTTCCCTGAATGATTTAGGGGCAACAATCAATGTGATGACTAAGGACATCCTGCAACAGCTAAATGTTGCAAGCATGAGACCTACTCCTACTGTCTTGTGGCTTGTTGATAGTTCTACTCTAAATACTAATGATATAGTAGACGGCCTTGTGGTAATTCTAGACTCTTGGGGGTATCCAATAGACTTCATGATTTTCTCTCTATGGCCACATGGTGGTGAGGAAGCTGAGGAAGTTAACTCAGTAGCGCAACACATGATGTTAGGTAGAATTCCTTTCTTCTAGCTTCAAGATGAACATGAAGTGTTATCTAGTATAATCCAAAACCATTGTGAATTTGGGGAAGCATCATCTGGTTTTGCTACTCCCGTGAAAACACTCCTGCCTATTTTTCCATTTCTTCCTGCAACCACTATTCTTGTAGACGTTGTTCATGTAGAAAAACTTCCTACAATAATAGGCATATTCCATAGCATGCTGCCATATGAACTCAAGGTACCATGTATTAATGAAACAACCATGATAGAATTGATTATTCAAATGCAGGTGTCTGAAGGAGGATGTTTGAATACTAATAATAAGTTAAGTGAAGAACAACAATTGCAATTGTCAGACTTAATGAGTTCCTATCAGCATGCATTTGCATGGGACTATCATGATATGAAGGGACTGGATCCTAAGCTCTGCACTCATAGGATCTACATCAAAGATGATTGTCAACTAGTAGGGAAGCCTCAATAAAGAATCTACCCTCCATTGAGAGAAACTATTAAAATAGAGCTGCATAAATTGTTAGCTATTGGGTTTATCTATCCTATTTCAGATAGCCAATGGATGTCTTTATTAGTGATCGCGCCAAAGAAGGGAGGGAAGTGGTGAGTTTGTGTTGATTACAGAGAACTTAACACTGCCACTAAGAAAGACCATTTCCCCTTTCCATTGTACACTCTCCTAACAAAAGATGTTGAACTCCAATGGACAAAAGACTATCATAGAGCATTTTCATATTTAAAGGTAGCCTTGACCCATGCTCCTATTTTGGTCATGCAGCCAAATGCTTTGGATGAGATGAGAAGGGTAGCCTTGCACCACACTAAAGTAGTGCAAAATCAAAGGATGAGATGGCATGATAAGGAGAAGAAGTTTCAACCAGGTGACTGGGCATTGTTATATGACTCAAAGCATCAGGACAATGCAGGAAAGTTGCAGACGAGGTGGCTAGGACCGTACAAAATTTATGAGGTATTTCCTAATGGAGTTGTTCAACTCATCACCATTGAACCTGTCTGATTGAAGTCACTTGTCAGTGGTCATCATCTTAGATTATATCATAAGACAACCTCCAAGGAAGAGTTCCTATAGCAATTCATCCAACGTTCAGCACACAAGTTCCCTACAATCAAAATTGGTGGACGTCGCGTCCCACCTTTTGGTTAAATTAAGCTACACTTTTCATAATAGAGATTTTCGCTTTAAGTGGAAATCCATTTCTTCACCCACCCACCCATCCGTCCATCTGCATCACCTTTCTCTCTCTTCCATCATTTCATTATCCCTCGCTTCGCTTCATTTCACCTTCATTAATTGCTCAAATATTTCTAAAAAAGGTGAAATGGTACTTTCTCTCCCTAATCTTTGCAACACATCTTTCGTACGTTCATGAATGTACGCAATAATTCTCACCTCTTAATTTCCTTTTAAGTACATTTATTTAATCATGGCAAGTTACTATACGTAATTACACAATATGCCAATACTTCTTGTCAATTCACCACTCCCTTCTCTCATGTGTGGACACATGTCCAAATTTAGGTTGGGGGGGAATAAAAAATGCAAATATATTACCCTTGTGTCAAATCATAATTTGGCTATGTCAGAAAATTTAAATAAGAGGATTTGAAAATATGACTCGCATTTGTGAAGTGATGTTAACCGAGCCGCCAATTTTTTGCTCTTATTTATTACCTCTTTTTCTGCCATAATTCTTTAATTTCCCTGTCGTAGTCTTGAGTTATAAGTAGTAAATGGTGAAAACAAAGAAAAGGGGGGAAATTCAGTTGACACTAGCAATGTAAATTTAGTAGAAAGGTGTTAGCTTTTAGACAGAATTACAGAAAGGAATTTTGCAGTGTGGCAGTGATTTCAAACAATGGGAGGTGGCTTAATTCTAAATGAGCCCTCAGTTCATGGCATCTTGTTGCAAGATGCACAATGCCTGGAAAATTTCAACATTGTGGATGGTTTGATTATTTCATGAAGCTAGATGGCTTTGATGAGGGCATTGCACTCGAATTCACTCAAACATTCTCTGAAGGAAAAGCCACAGTAAAAGGGTTAGAAATGGTGGTGACCAAGGAGAGAATTGCAGGAATTTCAAGATTACCTGCCAATGGCGAGCATTACCCTGCCTCTAGGGATGCCAGGTAGGCCAGAGCAAAATTTACAGTACATGGCAACCCGCCAATTAGCATTAACAAGCAAGGCACAAAAAAAATGTCTCTACCTAAACCATGGAAGTAGACAACTATCTACATTATAAGGTATATCACCTATTAGGGATGATTGTCAAACCTGCATTCAGTACATTTCAAGCTCTTGAGCCACATGAGGCACAAAAGGAGGATGAACATACCCAATGTCCTATACAATCTTCTCTCCATCATGGCAGCCGAAACACAGAAAGGTAGGGATAATTTTGTTTCCCACCATTGTTTGATTAAATTTCTAGTTAATAAATCTTTGCATGATGCTTTTGGAATGACTTGGGAAGAATTTTTTCAAGTTAATCAAAATTACCGTCATGAAGAGTTTGTCAATGTTGAGCATTTTCCACCTAGGGTATACCTCAATCTCGTAGGTCTAGCAGAAGATTAAGGATAGCTGAAGCCACCATTATTGCTTCAACTTCTGGTGCTAGTTATAGTATGAATCCTCCTGCAACAACAAAAGGAGCCATAAACATTAGTTCCTTTGAAATAGAGCATCTAAAAAAAGCAAGCTCTTTATCTGATTATGATGATGATGTCCCCTTGCAAACCCTAATAAGAACTAGGGCACAAAAGAAAGAGGCTTAAACAAGAAAATAAAAAGAAAAATCCCAAACCCAACCTGTAGGAAAAGAGGTATCGAGTGCTAGGAAGAGAAAGGTTGACCCTATTCATCTTGCAACCAAGGGAAAACGTAAGAGCACCTCCAAGAAGTCAAAACTAGCTGGACCAACTTTTTGTATACCTTCACAAGAAAGCCCTGGGCATGATGAGATACCAAATGGGGACACTGAAGCTCCAATGGAACAATAGCATGGTGGAGAAAAAGAAGAGGATATATTTGAGGAAGCAACAAAATTAACACTAGCAGAGCTTGCTAATATTGCAGAGGAGTTTGAGGATGAGTAGGGGTTCCTGCAACAAAACCAAGAATAGGAGCAAGAGTTCCTGCAGCCAAAGCAAGAAGCATAGCAAGAGCCAGAGCAAATTCAAGAACATAAACAAGAGGTCCTGCAGCAAAAAGGGGGTGAATAAATAGTACCCCTATAGCCACAGACAACTGGACAACCCGATTTCATGTAGATAGTATCGTATGGGGAGCAGCCATCAACAAAAACATTGGTAGGAATTCATAACCCTCCTGATTTTATGATTCATGCAAAAAATTTAAATTTATGGAAAGAAATAGGAAGGAGGGAGGAAGAATGGAAATAGGAAAAGAAGAAACTGAAAAAGGAAATCCAAGAGAGGGATGAGATTATTGAGGAGAAAAATCAGGAGATTGCTACTTTGAAGAAGAAAGTAGATGGCATTGTGACCCTGGTGCCACAAATTCTAGAACACAGAGCTCCTCCAAGGGTTTATGCCCTGCACTTGAGAGAGAAATATCTGTCTTTCAAGTTGTCAAAAATTGTCTTAGACTTAAATCCCTCCATTGAAACTCCTACTGAATTCTTCAATGCCTATAGGATTGCTTCCCCAAAGATGAAAATTTTGCTATGTGAATTCTATTTGCACAATTATGTTGTCATACAGGATCATGATTGGAACCCGTTGCTATATATTGAGGATATTGAGATGAGAGCATTTATGTCTTGGGTACAAAATTAGATTAATTGTGGTGAGCAGAACAATGCTTATAATAAAATGGAATCTAACATTCCCTTAGCCATTATGGCTGAGTCAAGCAACCCAAGGGATATTTGTAGAGAATGGCTTAGTTTTCTTCTCAAACCAAGCTATGCTGACAAAATCATGCCCTAGATTGAAGTTGTCTACACTGAGTATGAGGTCAAAGAAACGAAAAAAGAGGAGCTTGTAAGAGGATACCTGGCCCAACGATGGAATAGTTTAACAGATGAGCTAAAACAAGCTAAGGTCCATTCTATTCACAATTATGCTGCAACATTGAAGCGAGTTGACAGGTATATCCAGATTGGTAGAACATAGGGAAGATATTGGCTTCCCCTAACTTTCTAGCCACTCATGCTCATGTGGCCAGTACCAAACTACAAATTCTACCAATATGATATTGCTTCAAAAAGGCAAAGATGGAACAAATTTGACAGATTGGGAGGATTTGATTGCGATCCAGACTCATGTACTGCAGCAACAGATGTTGGCCAGCTTGCAGTTGCAAACTTCAAAGCTTTGACCAAACAAAATAACAACCCTTCCTCTACTGGAGGACCAACAAGACGTTAGGTTGGGGGGAATGATGAGCCTAGTTTTTGGTAAAATTTTGGGTAGAATTTATAGTCCATTTATTGGCAATGTCATGAACTTTAGTAGTTAAGTGTTAATATTTGCATAATGTTTCCCTCAAACCATTGACATTGGGTTTAACTCTATCTTTGTGAAGTTTTAATGACATTGGCATATTATGTGGATTATCTATATTAATTTTTTGCATGGTTGATGAATGTGCTTTAAGGTGATTATAGATGTGCAATTATTATGCATACTGACATTGCTATGCAGGACATAATTTATGGATGCTAAGTTAAGAAAGGAAACTACCAGATGGTCATGCAGGGGAATCATTCAAAGGAGTCAACTGAAGGACGATGGCAACAGATTCCCCATGATAGTCAATTGTAACCACCTTCTATTTATGGCATTGAGAAATCGTGAGTGTTACTGCAACACTGAGTCCACATTTGGGCATGCATGTCTAACTAGATTCCCTACAAATGTAACCACTCTGCCACTCTTTTCCTCACTTTCCCTAAATGGAATCCTCTCAGCTAGTGAGAGTTGACTGCCCTGTTTAGCTAGTATTTTAAATAAGTATTTGAATCTTCTTCTTGGGGGGTTCTTCTTAGTTCTTGATTGTTGTTGTTACATGATATCAATGATGTATTAAGTATTCTCTACTTTTCAATACAACCATGCTACTACTTTGTGTACATATTTTCAATGAATGAGATGATAGTTTGAATTTAAGCATTTGAGTTTGTAATAGTCTTGGTGGATACTCATCAAAGGGGGCACACTTGGTGAGTAATCCTTTCTTTAGAGTAATTAGCTTAGTTATTATTTCATATTCTATACTTAGTTCAAAATCCAGCATCGACTATTCCTACAGCCACTAGAACTCTATTCTGTATTTGTTCCTACAGCCAAAATAGACAGAGTAGTCCTTGTTTTCTACATAGATTTTCATTCTTACTTTGTATTTCAGCTTATTATAGTTGTTGGTTAATGTTCAACATTTTTTTTATTTCCTTTATGCAATTTACTTTTAGTATTGTGTTCTTTAGTTGTAGGATGCAATGACTACTTGAGCCCCTAGTGCACATACAGTGGTGACCTATTTCAAGTTCATGTCCCTGGGTTGACAAGTTAAATCCACCTCCATGATGATTAAGATAGCTATTCAGGTTAGGTGCCCAATCTCTAAATCATGGCTGTGAAGGCCTAGTTATTGAATCATTGTAGGAGGTTGACACCAATTTTGATCCAATTATATTTTTATCTGCCAGTCTAGGAACCAATTTCTAGTTTTGATTCTTCTCAATCTACATAATTTCTTCTTCCATGGCTCTCATCCAATTCTCATCTTTACATGCTTCACTAACTGTCTTAGGTTCTACTATAGAAAGTAAAAGTAGATTTATTTCAATAGTAGCAGTAGTAGCTTTGCTTCTTGTCAATACTCCTTTTCTCTTGTCTCCAATGACTTTATCTTCTAAATGATTCTTTTGCACATATTTAGGTGTCTTTGGGGACACCACCAGAGCTTCTTCTTCTTCATTCTACTTTTCTTGTTCTTCAACAACTTCTTCTACTTCTCTACAGTCAGGTTCATCTGATACATATCCATCAACTTTAATTGAATTTTCAATGTTTCATCAACCTTGACATTTATGATTTCTACAATCTTTCTCAGCCTTGTATTGTAGCATCTGTAAGCTTTGCTTCTAAGGGAGTATCCAAGAAAGATACCCTCATCACACCTTGCATTGAATTTTCCTAAATTTTCTTCATCTCTTATGATATAACATTTGATTCCAAATACCTTGAAATAATTTACAATAGGAATCTTTTAATACCACAACTCATAGGGAGTCTTAGTGTTGTTAGATTTTTCTTGAACTCAATTAAACACATAAACAATAGTGTGAATTGCTTCTCTCTAGTATAATTCCATTAGACCTACCTTAGTAATCATTGATATAGCAACTTTTTGAACCGTTATGTTATTTCTTTCAACTCCATTTTGCTGAGGAGATCTCTGAGTAGACAATTATCTTCATATTCCATGTGCTTCACAAAAATATGTTAAATTCATTGGAGGTGAATTCTCCACCTCTGTCAGACCTTAAGCATTTTATTTTCATATCCATTTCATTTTCAACCATAGCTTTGAATGCTTTAAATTTGTCTAATGCATCATATTTTTCTCTAAGAAAAGTAACTGATGTGAATCTAGAGTAATCATCAATCAAAAGCATAAAATACCTATCACCTTGTAGACTTCTCACCCTTGTAGGACCACATAGATTTGTATGAATCAAATCCAGTAGTCTAGAGGTAGATTTTTCCTTTGATCTAAAGTTGCTTCTAGCTTGCTTTCCAAATCGACAATCCTTGCAAATAGTATTAACATGCATCATGATTCTTGGTAAATATCTCACAACTTGTACACTAATTATTTTCACCATATTATCAAAATTCATATGACACATTCTTCAATGCCATAACCAACTGTCATTAATCCGAGACATAAAGCAATGTCCATATGCACCCTTAAATTGATAAATATTTCCTTTAGACTTCTTTGCAGCAACAATCACTATTCCAAATCCTTTCCTTATTTCACATTTCTCATCCTTGAACACAAGATTATATCCTTTATTGCACATCCATCCAACTCTCAAAAGATTATGCCTTAAACCCTTAACATAGTAGACATCATCAATATTATGCTTGCCATCAAAACTAACTAAACCTATCCCACAAATCTTAGCACCAGTATTATCTCCAAACTTAACTAAGCCTCCATCATATTTTTCAAGTTTAACAAACTTACTTTTGTCACCAGTCATGTGATGTGAACAACCACTATCAACAACCCAGTAGTTCTTTTCCTATTTAGCATGAAGAGAAAAAATCACATTACCTTCAACCTTCTCCAGAGTGCTTTCCTTCACAGATCTTTCAGTGTTAGCAAGAGTAGATTCATATTTTATAGCCAAGAACAAACATTCATTATCATCAAAATCTCCACAATCAGATTCTTCATCAAAAATACCAGCATCTTCATTCACATAATATGCTCTCTTGATCATCTTTCCTTTGTTTTCTTTGCCTTCTCTTTGTTTATTCCTCTCAACTTTTTTAGGACATCTTGAAGCATAATGACCAATTCCTCCACAACTAAAAAATTTGAAAGGTAACTTACCTTGATACTTATCGAAGCTCTTTTTCATTCTTCTTAAAAAGTTAGCTTCCACTTCATTGAAGTTCTCTTCATCTAGATCTTTAAATTTTGTAGCCCTGACAAATTTTTTTGTCTTTGATCCATTTCTCAAGCCAGGCTTTCTCATTTCAAATGATGTTAGAGTACCCAACAACTGATCTTTAGTATAGGTCTTATAATCTACAAATTCCTCAATAGCAGATGCCTTTTCAGTATATGCATCAGGGAGAGTTTTGGGAATCTTCCTTACTATGTTGGATTCATCCACTATTGCACCAAGTCCTCACATTCCACCTACCAACTCATCCACTCTCTATACATAGGATTTAATGTTCTCATCTTTATACATTCACAAGATCTCAAATTGTGCTTCCAAATTATGCAACTTTGCTTCTTTAACCTTTTCATCTCCTTCATGGATCTTTTTTAATGCATCCCAGACCTCTTTAGTAGTCTTCAAATTTGCAACTTTAGTTAATTCAAAATGTGGAAGACTATTTTTCAAAATAATTTTTTCCTTGTTGTTCGCTTCATGCATCTTGATTTCATCAACAATACTTGAGCCATTAGTTAGAGTAGTGTATGAAGTCTTATAAGCTTTCTCAACATCATATCCACAGTATTCCAGATATCCTTCCATCTTTTCCTTCCAAAAAGTGTATTCAGTTCCATTGAACTTAGGGCATTCAATAACTATCTTGTTCGCCATCTCAAACCTTCCTTAAGTGGTTAAGCTTTTCTCCAAGGAACCAAGCTTTGATACCAGTTGTTGAAAAATACAACTGAGAGGGGGAATGAATCAATTGTAACAATTTTAAGCTTTAAAACTTCCACAAGAGGTTAGATCAATAACCATTCACAAATACTTTACTCTGCTAATGAGATTAATCATTAAGTGCAAAAGCAGAAATAGAAAGAAGTAAAACCATACACAATATTACCAGATTTATGTGGAAAACCCAATGAGGGAAAAACAATGGTGAGGATTAGCTCACAATATAAAAAATTCCAAAATCGAATACAAAGGCTCACTACCAGAAAGTCTCACTGTTAAGATATGACTTACTATCTAATAAGGGTTAACCACCCGGAGGGCTCACTACCACAAAATTACAAAGAAGATAGAAGAAAATAGTTATAAAGAGAAAACTATCTCAATGCAACCGATATTTCCACCACAATTCGCTCACACACTTTCACAATCTCACATGAATAAAAGATGTTGGATTCCTTCAACTCACTACCTTCGAAACCTTAATAGAAAATTCACACTGCAATGCTCAAATTTGCATCACACACACTTTTTTGCATCTATATTGCTTGCATTCATCTTTCAAAAACATCTAAACTTGTACTTATACCTTCTTCAACCTTGAAACCCATCCAAGGTTGGCCATACATGATTTACATTTACAAATTTAAATTAGGTCGGGGCCAAAACATTCTATGGTGGAATTAGAATTAGGCCGAACCAAACATATACTTAATGAGGACCTAAATAAGTCCCAACATGCCTCAACATGCTTCCATAAACTTTGTGAGTAGTGTTAAACGCAAGGTTGACCAACACCAATGTAAAACACATAAAAAAATTAAGCACACACAACCTTAGCTCGATCCAATCTTTTGAATAACAAATTTTGCTTGAACACAACCTCATTAGCTTACTCTCATAACCGCAAGTCCTGAAACCAACATACAGAGAAATCTAGAGCAACTACATTTATTTCGGACCTTAATGTCTAGACACACCAAAATGCAGTCACATACTGGTGAAGATATCTCGCACTATACAACAATCCAAAGACCCAAATTTTGGATACAACAACTACCAACAATCATGAAAAATGCTTCACAAATGGACTAGCATAGGAACATATCCTAGAGCATGCACAATACATATAAACCTTCTTTATTACAATTTTCTCAGTATCCTCAACATATACAGGAAAAAACCAACTTCCATGACATCAATGACAACAACAACAGACAACCTGTTAACTAGTTGACATCAATGACAACACCTTCATATTTACAACAGTATTAGTATTCAATGCATATGATACAATATCAAAATATTAATACTCTATACTTTGACAATATTCAAACATGTTTTATGTACCTTTAAACAATGATACGATAACACTATCTCATACCTCCTAAATGTAGGCAAGGAGGGAGGAAAAAACCAAAAATGGTTATATCAAATAATAAAACCAAAACTATGATCTCATTGAAAAACCCCATTCCCACCTTTGAGAGCATCTTTTAATAATAGTAAAAACATGAAATGACTTCACATGAGTGTCACATGAGGTCAATTAACGATCTTCCAAATATAAAACATAAACACAAAGACATTTGTGATCAACAACTCCTCAATGGCTCGTGTCCTCAAGTATAGTGCTCCATTTTAGAGTGCACTAACTTATTTAGGCTCCATCCATCATAACAAGATTTTCAAATTCTTTCTCTAGTACCTAGGAATATGAAAGTTCCTTAAATGAATTTAATATCATTTAAACAACTAACATTGTGTTCCACCTCCTTGAATGCATATGACAACTAATGTAGTTATTCTAGGAGAATCTAAATTAATTTTTTTTCTATAATTACACCTTACGTGTCCATTTACACTTTCCAAGAGTGTTCGAGACACATAAAATATATAAAATATTGCAAAGTAAATGACACCTTAATCATAACAATATCATAATCTTATGTTTTCCTAGGTCTCAACCTTGTTTATATAAAAAAGGGTTTCTCCAATTGTACATAATGTATCATCTTGTATGCATTGTATTCATTCTTTTGTAATATAGTATTTCCATTAATTCTCTCTTGTGTGGAAGGATTCTCTTGGTTGTTAGTGATCCTTAGCTCTTATGGAGTTCACCATAAATTCTTACAACATGAAACTAATATGTTGAGGCATCTTCTGACATGACATATATTTGGTTGAAATTAGTCTAAATCATTATAGTTATACTTGTTATTGATTTATTCACCTGAAGGCTATGTAGAATCACACATCCTTTAATAAATTCTTTACAATTTTATAGTGGTGTAAGAACTTGATCTAATGGGATGTTTATTCCATATCCTTATTTTTGTTTCTCCTAGTATATTTTATGAAATATATTACCTATAATTAATAATAATTAGAACTAGAATACATGTTTGTACACATTATGAGAAATGTAGGTCCATGCAAAAAATGTTGTAATGAAATAACTAATGAGAATGACTAATTAGTCTTGGGATTAAGGATGAAAACCGTGTGATACATTTCATTTCTTGGAGGTTTGTCCCATGCCCACTTGGATCATGTAATAATTTTTCTATAACCTCTTTCTATATATATAAAGCTAATAATTTGGTAGGACAATTAGTTATCTTGCCTTGAATTAGAAATTTTGATGATAAGTTCATAATTTTGGATTCTAACCTTGCATCTTTACGTAATATTGTAATCACTATCATATACATAATACATTTCTATTTTAAAATACAATTCAAGTATTTTAATCAAAACTATATATGTGTTCACTTTTGTAAAATTATTTGTTTTTTATTTAGTACTTGCTTAGAAAATCCTCCATTAAGTTATCCAACCTTGGCATTGTGTCATAGACAAAGATAAGATTGTGTCATCTTGAGGTTTTTCTTACTGTTTTCTATATGGTTTTCTTGGTTGTATTGAGGAAGGGGATAGTATGGATTTGTAAAGTTTTATTTGTGGGAATAAATCTTATTTTAAAAATTGAATTATTTGTAAGCATTATTGCTATCTACTTGATGATATCCATAATATGCATTAACATCAAAATATGGGGGTAAAGGGCAAGAAATGTTCAGTAGTTTAATAGGTGACAAAGTTACTAGAATTTCCCCTAAAAAAATTTAAGATATGGAATGAGGGTATCATTTGATTTGGTAATTTAGTTCTTTATATGCTTGAAGCTTATTGGTGATGACATTAAAAAACTCATAAATTTATGAACATGATTGACCCTAGGTGTGGGATATTGGATAACATCCTTTAACATTTTGACTACTTGGTTAAATGAAGCATTTCTATGGCTAATAAAATGTTGTCATTTTTATTGAGGACATATGTGTATCATTACCTAAGGCTATAATAATATTTTTTAGAAGTTTTCATTTTGATAGCATACTTCTACTCTTGATTTTCTATCAAATCTAAATGACCGTCATTACTAGAAGTTGATAGTTTATATATAATAGGAATATTTGAGAAATTCATTGGAAGGGAAGGCTAAAGGGGACTTACAAAACATAAGATTTAACAATCAAAGCACAATATAAAAATATAAAATTTGAAAACAAAAGGAGGATACCTTAGGGCTAAGCTCTAGACATGTTATAACTAATGTCAAGATTAAACAAACAATGGAAGAAAATTAAAGTCTTCCTCAATGTGATATCGAATAATGTGTTTTAGATATCTAATAAAAATAATAAATACTATGAATAAATAAATTAGATCTAGATACAAGAGCTAAAAAATTGAGTAAATTGAGAATGATTAAGAGGATTATCTATTTTTATGGTGTCAACGCTAAATTTTTAGTTAAGTTTTTGGTGAATTGTGATAAGTAATTGGAATAAGAAATTAAACTTAGAATCAAAGGTCAAAAGGGTACAAAAAATCTCTAGAAATTTGTGTTTTACATCATGTATTTTTAATTTATTGTAGCTTGGTTTGTTGCTAATATGGGCTCTTAAACTTTATCACCTTTTACTTGAACTTGTTTCTAAAAAGGGTTGTGTTGAAATCATAATGGGCTAGCTTCAAGACAAGCGAAGGATTCTTAGACTTGTTTTGGTATTAGTCAACTTTGGATGATCACTCGTTCATAATCCCTCCATCATGTAATGAAAATATAAGTTGGTGTCATGGTGTATTGGTGTAGTGTAGAGGTGTAGCTTTAGATTTCTCTTGATTCTAATGATATATCAATGTTGTGCTTCCTCTTGATGATTGTTAATAACCTAGGAATGTCTATAAATATATTTCCGTAGTCACTTAATGTGAAGTTTTTTTCTTTTGGCATGTGGGATGTTGGGATAAAGATTAGTTTCCAAAATGGTTGGTTTGGAAACTTTCTAAATTTATATTTCAATGGGTTGGATTAGGACTTGTTAGGTGACCTAGTCAATGTACTAGATCATGCCTAATAGGTCCTAGAGAACTAGGTTGTTCCATAAAACCTATTCTTGATTGGAAAAGTGTTATGAATGAGTATTCATCTAAAATAGAGGTGTCTATAGTAATATTTAACAAATAGGTTGAGAGCTATGATTCTACATCTATAACATATCTAGAATGAAGGTGTAAAAAAGGTGTATGCATTTCTATCCCTTACACATACCAATGTGAACCTTGGTTCTCAACTAGTAAGAAGTTATTTCTTAAAACTAAGAAAATCATTAAGTTTTGTTTCATAAATTATTAACTTCTAGAAGTGGCAATGGTATCAAATATGAATATAAAAAAGTAATGGTGAAAACTACATACCCATACATTTCTCCCTTTTTATGGACACACATCCATTAGGTTGTCTTCTATGAGTTGACTAGTGTACTTGAGATAGTGTACTTTAATGTGGAAGTTAATAAATAACCTTATCTTGACCCTATCTATCTCCCTACATCCCAAGATTATGGACTCATCTACTAAATCTACCATTCGCTACCTTGGTTCAAACTTGTGGGTGTAGAAATGACCTAAGTTGCATTAGGCCATGTGCATGGATTTGAACCCTAAACTTTTAAATTCAAATTTTAAAATTGAGCACATGTTTCCCTCCCTTACTAGCCATCATGAGCTTACTACAATGCAAATTATTTCAAATTTCATGTTAGTATAGTGTATTTGATAACTAACCTTGATTCATTTCAACATCCTAGGACCATATAGTATTGTTGCACGGTATCATTGATCCTTGCTCACCATTATTTTATTGGCTTGTCAAAGGGCTTGACCAAAGGAGAATTCAATCCTTGTCTAACAAGTTCCTCAAAGATGTTTATCAATGCCACCATTATTAATGTATGTCTAGACATCAAGACAAATCCCTATTATAGTTATAAGATTATCACAATCAACAAGTTCAAATCCATTGGTCAAATTTCACTTCCATGCACATGATTTATTTCCACACATACAAGTCTAATCTAGTTTATTTTTGAACAACAAATTTGACCTAGCCAAACTTTGAGAATAACCAAATTACCAAAATCATATATATATGATCCATGAGCTTCCAACATAACTTAAAATTTATGATTTTGAGTTATGGTTCAAAAGCGATGATTAAAATAAGGGACAACTATCTATTAGCTACTGAAATCAACTAAATATATTCATTTCTATTTATTTCTAAATTCAATGAAATGTTCTATCACAACTTTACATTAAATTAGTTGAATTATATCATTATCATGTTCATTAAATCCGGTTTTAATAAGTTATTTATTTATTTATTTACAACTAAATATTCAAAGGACATTAAATATTCCTCTCAACAACACATACAACACTCTATTTAAACATCATCTAGATCAATGCTGAAATAGTCAATAGACAGCTCATCTACACTTAATTGCATAAAAAATGATAAATATTTGTTCTATTTTCATTAACCAAAATTAAACTTTGACTTTTAAACTAAATGATATTTAAGAATAACCCAAATATAATAACATTATAATAAAAATTAATTATCATAAATTTAACACTAATTGACAACTAAAACCACTCGTAGTATATTGTTACCAGTGAAAGCACGAATAGAGAGCATTCAAAGAAACCTAAAAATTAAAAGCAAGCTGGTCACATGCACTGTCTTAGTCACTGAGTTGGCAGTGCATCTTCTAATATTCACATTCATGCACGAAAACAAAACAACAACAATAAATCGTCATTTTCTTGCCCCTGCGATTAGTTTATTTCTGTAACCGCGTACAGCTGGAACAGAGACTGGTAAAGTCTTCGCTTATTTCGTATATAAATATCCAAGTCCAGGCGAAGTTAGCTCAAAGAGTGCTTTGAAATTGTTTTGCAAAGACTGAAAGCGTAGACGCGATGGGAGAAAGAGGAGTACGAAAGAAGAGTGCGTGGAATACGCTGCGAATGACTCTGTTCATGATCAGAAAATGTCTGCTAAAGCGCAGGAATTTGCAGGAATTAGACGTGCGCGTAAGAGGAAAAGTGTTCTCCAAGATCTTTAGAAGTTTGATGTCTCATCGAACGCCAGCATCTGATTCTCGCGGACTGAACGGCCTCAGAGAATACGAATTTTCGTGCTCTAATTCCCCTGCAACCCCTGCTTTACAACACTTTGCAAATAAATTAACGAGGCGCCGCAATTTTCTGTCTTGCTTTCGGCCCGATTTCGCCTTTGAAGACAAATATGAGTCCTCCCCCAAATTTATAGTGAATCCTTGTTCTTTAGACTGTTGTGAAGCATTGGAAGAGGAGGGAGATCAAGAAGATCGACGAGCTGAAGAATTTATTGCAAGATTTTACAGCCAAATGAAATTTCAGCGCCAGGCTTCTCTGTTGCAGTACGAAGAAATGCTGGCCAGAGGTGTCAACTGAACTGAGTTTTGATTTATTTGGCACCGTATTTGAAAGAGCCATTTTTTTTTGTGTTGCTTCTTAGTTTTCACGGATTGATTTTGTATACCCTTTGAAGCATTTCCAAGGGATGTGAGAGTCATTGAATTTTTCATTATTTAAAGAAATAATTAGAAACAACAAATCACTTATTTAATAAATTTCAATGTTATTTGTATTTCTAGACTTTAATTTCATGAAAATAAATCTCTTTTAATAAATTAAGAAAAAAAAAATTCTGATTTTGTTAGTTATTGTGTTAATATTATTCTAGAAAGGAAATGATGAACTTCAAACAATTCAAAATAATAATAAAATTGAAAATAAATTGGGAGAAATGATATTTAATATTGTTTTATTCCAAATAAAATTAAGACTTGTAAATATAAAAAAAAATTTCAAGCTTGGGTAAATTGTAGATATAGAGAAGTGAAAGTGAAAAGTTTGAAGAAAGCAATTCAAAAGAAAAATGATGATAAGAATAGGAAAAGGTCAATGGAATAGAACCAATCATGAATTTGTTGAAGGGAATGCCATTGGTAGACATGGGAAGGTTGTTGGATAAAACAACTAGAAAATCTCAAAAGGAAGGATCATGATGGAAGTTAAGAAACACTTAATCTCATTCTTCAATTTAAACATTGACTTAGCTAAGGAAGTGTCAAGTTTTATTATTCCAAATAAAATTTTTGGTCCAACAATATAAAAATTAAGAAAAATCAATAGTGATTGCCTAGTCCATCTAAATTTGGCCATCCATTGACCAAGTAAATTCTTAGATGGGGTAACAATGGTTGGCATATCTTAAACCAAAGATTAGTTTCTTGTGATTAGGGATTTTGCATATTATTTTCTAGTTGGAGGTTGACAAGGAAGATTTCTCAAGGGAGGTCCATGTGGTTTATTGGGAATGCTAGAACGTATATAAGGAAGTGGTCCTTTGGATTTGACCCACAAATAGAACTTGTTTGGAAGGTATAATTGCGGATTAATTTATATAAATTACCACATGAGTTCTAGTCTAAATATATTTTGGAAATCATTGGAGACTAAATACAATTATATATGTTCAACTAAAAATAACTAGTGATAGAGAACTATCCTCCTACACAAGAACATGCATTAAAGTAGATATCAATTAGACAAGCAGTCAAGCTTGCTACTTTATTAGGATCTTGGATGTAGGATCAATTGTTGTCTTCCAATTAGGTGAACCTGTAATGTTAAATGGTAGGTACACCAAAAAAAATGTGATAAATGGAAAAAATAAGAAACCAAAGTTTAAGCTACAATTAGGAAGATTTGAAAAGCTAAATAAGGTAGTGAGGGAGCACCCTTGGGAAAAGAAAAGGATATTGCCTTGAATAATGATTCCATGAGAAATTATTTGAGCTCATATGGGTGCGAGAATGGAATTAAAGACTTGGAGTGGTGGGTGGAGAATAGTTCATGAGGTAATTTCATAATAACACGAGAAGATAATGGACATCAATGAGGAATATGATAAGATTTTTCATGGAGATCTACGAAGAGATGGTAGGGATTAGAGATATAAATCTTGTGAGTCGAAAGGGAGAAGAAATTAAATAAAGACCAACTCTAGTAAGGAAGCGGGAGGACTAGCTCGGTATGAAAATGATCCGAGCAAGGCTAAGGTAGTAGCTAAATATGATTTTGAAAAGGGTACACAAATATTGATCACTAAATTTTAGAAAGGTGGTGGAAAGGTTTTTTTTTATTGGAGAATAAGCAATAAAAAATTACAATGATAAAAAACCAGGCTGAATCAGAATCTGCTCAAAGCAGCAGCACAAAAACAAAGACCCAGTTCAATGAGAACAAAACAACAGCATGGCTAGAAAATAACAGCAATTACAATAGCAACAAGGAGTTTCCAGAGAACAAAATAGCTAACAAAGATCCATGAATTAACAACAAATTAAAACTAATGAAAAATACACAATCTGGAAGAGTTCCTCTCATCTGGAGTGTTGAAAATGCCTCTTGAAAACATTGGGGAAGCCAAAAGCCTGCTGACCATCTTAAAGCAGCCTAAGATTGAGAACCCTGTCTTTGAATACCTCATACAAAATTATAGCTAAAGCCTTGGCTCGAATAATTAAACCCATTACTCAAATGATTGTGCATCCATAACAAACAGGCTTCAGTGGAGAGGTTCTCCACTAGGGAGCCATAAGATATATTTGTTGAAATGTTAGGGAACTTAATACCCTTAATAAATGCCACTAGGTGAAGTGGTTAGTTGAGGATTGGAACATTGATAACCCCTTTGAAGAAACTAAGATAAATGAGAGAATGTGATTAAAGTTAAAACATAAATATGGAAGATGTGTACTAGGGTAGTAGTTTATGGTGAGGGTATAGTTTGAGGCTTTTCTATCCTTTGGGATGATTCCATTTTTTCTAGTTTAGTTATGGTCTTAGCACAAAAGGGTCATCCATGTGAGGATTGTAAGAGTGTAGGTGAAGTTCAATACCAAATCATCTTTGAAATTTGTGGCATAAATTTAGAAAATGATAGAATTAAGCCTTAGGAGGATTTGTAGGATTTTAGATGATAGTGATAAGATGAAAAATAAATTCTTTGTGGAAAATTTTACATGATTTTTAGCCATGATGACAAGATGAGTGATAGGTCTAGATAATAGTTTATTTTCTGTTGGTCTTATGCAAACTTTAAGATACTTTTAAACATGCTTCCTAACAATATTCCATATCATATTATCCTTTTTGTATCCATTATATAGACCTAAGACCCAAAAACAAGGTGATGGAATTATGGTTTAATATATTAGCATTAAATGGTTTATATGAATATGTGCATGGAAATGTTGATGAAAAGTTATGTTTAATTATGATGGTTATCCTTGTGTACATATTTTGTGGAACTAACTTTTTTGTAACAAAAAGAGGAACCATGATACATAGTCGTTACGGGATGAACCCATAGCAAAAGGGAGAATTGAATCCTGAAACAGGGGAAGCTGTAGAAACATTTGAACATGATGATTGTTGGTTGAAGGCATTTAATGAAGATAGACCATGCATTATCATAAACAATTAATAAACGTTGAAGAAGAGGTCTTTCTGATATGGAACTTTGAAAGATCGATGTATGATTGAATGTAATATGTTTTGACATAGTTCTAGTTTGGTAGGGCTCTCTTTCTTTTCAGTTATAGGTTGAATAATTTTAAATCTTGAATCCACACTCTAGATATGTGGGAGTGGAATTAATGATTTGAGTTTAAGTTGTTGCTTTCAATAAAGACTCCCTCAGTTTGTATAGAACTGTTGGTTGAGTTTGTTGTTTAGTTAGCTGGTTGTTCACAATTTATACTATTTGTTATTTTTAGTTGAAACATGAATCTACATAATGGTCAAATCCAATTTGTGTAAGAGTGTTTTGTAATCTTTCATATTATGCAATAAATGGAGATCAATTCATGAGATGCGTGAAATCTATTTGTTAGATTGAGTTCAGTTAAGTGGGAACAGTTACTTGAGCAGGCCACTCAAGGTATTGTTCCTCACTTCATCTTTTAGTTATTCATTTTTGTTGATAGTCAATATTAGTTTACTATTGTTCATGAATCATGTGCAAGTTAACTAAGATTTCACTTCTTGCTTATTACAAGTGAATGCTTAGGAGCATGCATGTAATAATTATTAGTAATACTTCAAAGGACAGTTTAGTTGAGTCAGTAATCTTAATCAGGGTTTCAGTTAGCATAGTATCATTTCATCAGCAATAATTCAGTTATAGCCTTTACTATAGGTACCTGTAGCAACTGAGTTTTAGTTATACTTTCATTGTTTTACAGTTTTGTGAATTTCTAGCAACTAGAATAACTTTAGAAGGATAGTTTAGGTAGTTGATTCCATGAAGGCATATATAATGTTGCACCATCATAAGCTTACACACCTTGGTTGATGGTTTAATGTAGTCTTAAGCAGTGTCAAGTGGACTATTCAATTAGCTGACCCTCTGAATTGAGTGACCTTCACCAAGTTTACAAAACATTAGCTTGGACTCTACAATAAGTACCAATATGATCTAATTATTTGTATTCATTACACTTAGATTTAGCCTCGGTGAAGCTAAACCCAAAATTGGATAGTATATGTGGTGCAATAGAAGTGTGGGAGAGGAATGTACCAATTCATGGCTAGATAAACTTAGCTAGAATCTCAATGATAATCCATTAATGGTAAAAATTCTTCCATTGGGGGATTGGATCATTGGATAATATAGATCAAGATGTTTGGGAGCCTAAATTGTAAGGGTATCCCTTCCAACTTAAGTTTTTTTCATATGAGCATCTAGAATTTGAAGAGAGGAAAAGGGTGTGGTGGAATTAAAATGTCAAGGGATGTAAGAGGTATATACTAAAAAAAGTAGTATAGTGAAAGAGAGGTGAATAAATGCAACAAGGATATAAAAGAGAGCATTTTATTAGAAGATAGTAAAAGTTGAAGTTGATCAGAAAGAAGAATAAAAGATGTTAGGTATGGGGATCATTGAAGTCATAATAACAAAGGAATTTAATCTATTTTCAAAAATACATTTCATTTTACACATGGAAGAAACCATTTGCATATATAAATCTAGGGTCAAGTAGCTATTGAAACACAAAGCTCATTCATATTTCTACCACCATAAGAAGGTAAGTCAAAAAAATAGAGATCATTATTAGGGTTTATCCCTTCCTCCTCTCCTTTTCCCTCTACATCTCTAGGTTCTATAGTTGTCATTGACCCTTTTACTTTCACAATCTCTATCACATCTATTACTACCATTCCTACTAGTTTCAAAGGCCTATTTCCCCAATCTTCCCTTTCTCAATTTACTTCCATATTTTAACCTTTCCCCTTTAGAATTACCATCCCTCTAGCCTTACACTTGAATCCACCTCCCTACACCTAAACTCAATCCCTTTAGGCCCCTCTATTCCCAAGCTCTTCAAACACCTATTTCATCCCAAAAAATGATATTGGCATCATTATTTGCTTTGTATTCCCCTATCCAACCTCCCACTACCCTTTATGTAATCAATGATCAATCAATTCATGGTAAAATAATATAATAATTCAAATTTTAAGCTAAGGAAAGGAAGAGAAAGGAAAATAAAATTGTTAGTAAAAATTAGTTGAGTCAAGAAATAGAATGGTGTTTAATGAGCGAAGGCATTTTTTTCTTTGTACAACTCACTTTCATGGTCATCAAGCCTATTAAACATATTCAAGTAATAAATTGTTGCATACAAGGCTTGTGATCAATATGGAACATGATAGAGGGGTTGATAGAGTTAAACTCACGCAAGAGAGATTTTGAACATGATTACTAATAAATATCTAGACGTGGAGAGGAAAATGGAAATATAAAGGAAGAGATAAAATAGATGACTTAGAGCTTTCATAATATAGATTCAAGATTTAAGACCTATAAAGGGATTAAAGAAACATGTAAAATGGTGTAGTTGGCTAGGTTCTTGAGGCTATGGTAAGAAAATAGGGAGAAAGAAAATAATATGGAGCTTAGAGCCACTATGATTAAGGCTAAGTTGACAGAGTTGTAGAAAGAACTAATTGCTCTACAATCTCAACTAAAACTTTTATTGAAACCTAGAACTCAAAGATGTTATCTTATCACATGGGTATATACTATTAAAATTTAGATGGCCCCATTATATAAAAAAATAAGAAATTAAAGAAATAAGTCATTGATTAGAAATTAAGAGTATAATAATTGAATACTCAAATCGGTCAACAATAAGTTAAGTTGCAAGAAATGTAGAACCCAATAGGAGAGAACTTGTAAAAGGATAATATAGAAAAGGTTAAAAAGGAATATTCTTATAAATATACAATCACTTTAAATCTAAGGGGTAAGATAAGAAAACAATTAGGTGAGATGCAAAGGAAAGAAGAAGAAATTAAAATATGTGTAAGCGAAAATAGAAGGCCTCAAGGTTAATGAAGATGGTTAAATTTTTGACCTAGCTATAACTAGACATAAATTATTTTCTCAAGATAGTATTTTGGCTCAATTCCAAAAACATGTTATAGAATTTACGGAGAAACAAAAGTTGAATGTTAAGAATGAAGCCGAGATGGGGAATGCAAGTAGTATCCAAGTTAAATATATTGGTGAAGTAACTTTGTGATTTTTATTAGGATAGCATACATAAATGAGAAGATAAATGATGATAAGCACAAGTATGTAGTATATGACATAGATTATTATTCTATTGCATAATCACTAAAAAATGTGGCATTATTTTCTTCCTAAGGAGTTGGAGATATACACAAATAGTTCTAGACACTTAATTTCATCAGATATCAAGTGAAGTTGAACCAACAATAAGTGATATGGGTAAAATTTTACAAGTTATCCACTTGTTCTAAAGCACCATAGTGGGGCACCAAATGGAGCCTGGTTGATGTATTATATAATATGATATACTTGTTGCTCATGAAAATGAGAAAGAAATACATATAATTTAATTCCTTAAAATAATTATATCCAAAATATGTTCATTTTAATGAAGCAATTAATGTTTAGGGGGATCATAAAAGTATGCCTCACTTTTTAGCCTAAATAGGACACTCAAACCAATATTTTTAGTCAAATTTTCATTATATATCATTATTAAATTATTTGATAATAAATTATTTCTTATACTAGGTTATAATTTTTAATGAATAATATTTTTAAATATCATATAACATGAGATAGAAATAAGATCAAACATAGATATACCCTAAAAAATACGATTCCACCAATTTTGAACAAGCTCTTTGAACTTAGGGTGATAAGTTTGCATAATTTCACACCTGAAAGGAAAGGACCTTTCGCCACAACATCCTCCCAATTCAAAATAATTGAATTATGATCTGAGCCTATTCTAGGAAGAGGAGATAAATTAAGCTTAGGAAGAATATTCTAACTACTAGAAATAAAAAACCTATCAAGTTTTACTTGAATATGATTACTTCCTTGTCTCCTATTAGACCAAGTAAATAAAGATCCTTGTAATTCAACACCCATGAGCCCCTAAGAGGAAATAAAATCAACAAGATCTACCATACTATCTGAAAAATCATCCAAACCACCCATTTTTTAGAAGGAAAAAGTGGTGTATTAAAGAACCCACCAAGCATCCAATAATCCATTTGTCTGTTAGATATTAGATACGATAATGAATCCTAGTGCTAAATCCTACCAACTCTAGAATTAGGAATTGTAGACATTCAAAATTATCCTCACAATTTTCCTATTTTTTGTCTATTAATTAAATGGGTATTATTATTTGTTTAATTGATTCATTTATTACTTTATTCTATTCACTCATTAATTCACTCAAATCATTAACATATAAGCATTTATCCATCTACATTTATCAATCATTTATCCACTTCATATTGTTGGACATTTGCATTAATCATTAAAATATATATGCATATTAAATCATTTAAATACATAAAACCATTTAATCATTTGTCTAAATTCACAATCCATTAGATCATTTAATCTTTATCCATTACATAAAATCATTTAATTCATTAAATCATCCATTAATTGACAAATACATCTTTATTCTAAGCTTCTAAACCTACATTATATCATAAATCAACTCATTTATCTCTCTCATTTCAATTAATTTCATTTGATTAAAATATGCATTTCTCTACTTCACTCTTTAATTACGCATCTTTCCCACAACATGAATCCACCCTGTGAGGACATCTATAAAAAACCTCCTCTTCTCACTAAAAAATATACATTGAATTTTGATTATGAAATCTTCTCTTCCATTCATTGTAGCCTCTTGTTGCACTTGTGCTTGTGAAAATCCGAGAGCACCAAATGCATAAATCAAGATCTTGATGATAGGAGAACAATGGAGTTGATTTTATTTTGAATGCGTATGTTTGAAATTTCACATAGTTTAGTTTTATGTTTTTGCATGTGCTTTCATTTAAGAAAGGCTTCATTGGAGTTATGTTGGAATTTTGATTTGAGTTTATAGATTAAATCATTTAATTTTTAGTTTTCACCATGAACAAGAACATAAATATTAATGAGGTTCCATTTGACCAAGGTATTCTAGGTCTTCCATTGAGATCATCAAACTAGTTTTGCTATAGTTTCCTTTGACACCTTTTATCCTAGCAAGGTTCCACAGAGTAGCTATTCCTTTTGAAGCACCTTTTGAATCACTAATACAATAATAAATAGAAGGCCATATATTCTTGACAACTTGATCAAAATTGGACTATTGTGTTACGCCCTGTGTGTTATTACCTATTTACTATTACCTTGTTAGGTAAATTGCTTTAATAAATATGAATTTTTTTTATATATATGAGTTTTGATGGAAATATGAAGAATGAATGTTTGATCCTATTTAATATTTTATGATGATTTTGTATATGAAATATATGTAAAGCATATGAATCCATTGATTCAGATAACTAATATTATGGCAAACTAAGTTGAATGTAGGAACATGTTCAAAACTTCAGAAAGAGAGGGTAAGTATCACTCAAGAGAAGAACTTGGTTTGGTAACCTTTAATTCAGTCTTATTGAGTATTCACACACTCATGCCCTAGTTGGTCTTAGTTGAGTCAAGTCAGTTTAGGTAGATGGTAAGTGATTTTCAATTTAGTTGTGTATGTTTATATTAATTTGCAATCTTGTTGTAAGAGTGTTTGAATGAGGTATGTGTTTAAGTCTTGATGTTAATTGGAAATCCTTCCTTGTGTGTTTATTATTATATCGATGATATATATGCATAAAATATATATATGTATATATGTGTGTGTCTATGGTAAACTCATACATATGAGTGAATATGTACATGAGCATACATAGGTAGATGTACCTATGCATGCTCATGGATGGATTAACCATACACATGGGAATATTGATTGGATTAAGGTAACATATATATCTATATACACATTCTATGTATATATGTCATGTTAAAGTTAGAAGGCAGATATCTAACAATTAAATACAAATTTGATCAATAAAATAGAGAAATAAAACACAAAAAATTATAGCAGAAACAAGACAACACGGAGAATTTAACGTGGTTCACCCAATCTAGGCTACATCCACAAAACTGCAACCATAAAATTATTTTATTATCCAGTGCAAAATATATTACAATCTCACAAATAATTCCCTACTACAACCCCCATCCCAACCACTTATAACAAGCTTTTTAAAAGCTTCTAGAATCAAGGTTCTACAAAGTCAATTTTTTTTGGTGACGGCGTGAAAATACATGAAGAGTGTACAGTATAGCATGATCAATCGCCACATATCAACAATCAATAAAACATACAAAAAATTATAGCAGAAACAAGACAACACAGAGAATTTAATATGGTTCACCCAATCTGGGCTACATCCACAAAACCACATCCATCCAATGATTTTATTATCTAATTCAAAACATATTACAATCTTGCAAATAATTCCCTACTGTAACCCCCATCCCAATTTCTTATAACAAGATTTTTAGAAGCTTCCAAAATTAGGGTTCTACAAAGTCATTTTTTTCCTTTTTCAGTGACTACACAAAAATACATGAAGAGTGTATAGTATAGCATGATCAGTCACCACATACCAACAATCTACCACTTGGAGACTGGTCAGGCTCTACACCAAGCAATCTCCCACTTGGAGATTGATCCTGGACGATAATGTTATACTCACAACACCCTTTGGAAATAAGCACCTTGGACCTTGCTGCTCTGTTATACTTGAATTCAACCTTGAAGGCCAACCAAAGTTGAAGAGGAGCTTAGCTTCTCCCTTGTCACTGCCTTCATAAACATATCTGCTAGATTAGTATCTATATGTATTTTTTCCAGCTTGACCTGTCCATCCTCCAACACTGACGGAATGAAATGATATCTCAACTGTATGTGTTTGGTTTTAGAATGCAAGGCATAATTCTTTGCAAGATGTATAGCACTCTGGCTATCCATAAACAAGTAATTTTTAGCTTGTTGTTTTCCCAAATCTTCCATGAAAATTTGTAGCCATATCATCTCCTTTGCGGCCTTTGTTGCAACAACATACTCTGCCTCTGTGGTTGATAAAGCAACCACCTTTTGCAATTGAGAAATCCAACTCACTGATGTCCCACCAACTATAAATACATAACCTTTGGTAGTCCGCTTGGTATCTACATCCCCTACCAAATCTGATTCAACCTAGTCTTTTAAATCAATATTAGAGCCCCCAAAACATAAACATTTATTGGATGTACCTCTCAAATACCTAAGAATCCATTTTACTATATTTCAGTGCTCAACTCCAGGATGACTCATATACCTACTAACAACTCCTACGACAAGTGCAATATCCGGTCTTGTGCATACCATGGCATACATTAAACTACCTATAGCTGAAGAATATGGTACCTTAGACATTTTTCCTTCCTCCTCTTGTGTCTTTGGACACATATCCTTAGTCAATTTAACATGACTGGGCAAAGGTGTGCTGATAGATTTTGCATTCTCCATATGAAATCTCTGCAACACCTTTTCAACATAATCAACCTAAGATAAAAACAATTTTCTATTTTTCTGATCTCTAGTAATCTTCATACCAAGGATTTGTTTTTCTACCCCCAAATCCTTCATAGAAAATGAATTTGATAACTATTGTTTTAACTCTCTTATGTGATCCATGTTAGACCCTGCTACAAACATATCATGAACATATAAACATAAAATAATGTAGCTATCATAATATAACCTCTTAAAATAAACACAATGGTCTGAATTACACCAACAGTGTCCTTGCTCAGCCATAAAGCTATCAAATTTAATATACCATTGCCGAGGTGCTTGCTTCAAGCCATATAAAATTTTCTTCAATCTGCACACAAGTTTCTCCTTACCTTTGACCTCAAATCCTTTAGTTTGTTCCATATATATTTCCTCTTCCAAATCACCATGGAGAAATGTTGTTTAACATCTAGTTGTTCCAAATGCAAATCTTCAATAGCCACAATACTTAAAATAGTGCGTATAGAAATCATTTTAATAACCGAAGAAAAAATATCATTAAAATCAATTCTTTTTTTTCTGTACAAATCCCTTTACAACTAATTTGGATTTAAATATTTTCTTACCTCCATCCTCCTCTTTCAACCTATAAACCCATTTATTTGGTAAAGTCTTTTTACCTGCAGGCAACTTGCATAATTCCCAAGTCTGATTTTTTAGCAACAAGTCCATTTCTTCTTCCATTCCATGCTCCGACTGAACCTTGGTATCCACCTACGTAGCTTCATCATAACATTTTGGTTCACCAACATCAGTTAATAAAATAGAATACAAAGAGGGAGAAAATATTTTCGGAGGTCTACTTATCCTTGAAGATCATCTAACATTCACAGGAGTTTGTGGTATTTGTTGTTGTTGTTGTGGAGCATGAGGAACCATTGAACATCACTATCTGGAGTATCATCCATCACCACAAAATCCTTTTCTTTCTTCTCATGTTGCTACAACTGATCTTTGTACAACACCTTCTCATTGAATACAACATCCCTGCTTCTCACAATTTTTAGATTTTCAACATCCCAAAGCCTATAACCAAATTCATCAATGCCATATCCAAGGAAGATACATTTTTTATTTATTTTGCATCCAGCTTGGTTCTATTTTTAGAATCTACATGTGCAAATGCTTCACATCCAAAGGTTTTGAATACCACACATCCAAAGGTTTTGAAAAGAGTAACTCACCTTCTTACCTATCCATGCTTCCTCTGGAATACCACAACCCAAAGGATTAGAGGGACCTCTATTAATTAAGTAAACTATAGTGTTTACAACCTCTTCCCACATGTTTAAAGGCAGCCCAACATGCAATCTCATAGTCTTTGCATGCTCCATTATTATTCTATTCATGTGTTCAACCACTCCATTTTCCTATGGAGTCCTTAGAACCATTTTTTTCCTACGAATACCATTTGAGGAACAATAATCTTCAAACTCTTTGCTGCAATACTCAACACCATTATTAGATATGAGACATTTTAACTTTTTACCTGTCTCATTCTCAACCAAGCTTTTCCATTTTTTAAAAGTTTCAAATACATCAAATTTCTACCTAAGGAAATAAATTCATACCTTCCTAGTCGCATCATCAATGAATGTAACATAATACTGAGAGTCATCAAGAGAAGATACCTAAGCTGGTCCCCATACATCCATATGCACAAGCCCCAATTTCTCATTTTTCTTTTCCTTCCCATCCTTGAGAAAAATAACTCTCTTTTGTTTTCCATACACACAACTTTCATAGAAATCCATATTAACACATTTTAGACCTGGTAAAACATTATTTGAATGAAGTAATTTCATACCTTTTTCACTCATATGCCCAAGTCTATTATGCCATAGTGTTGATTCAAAATCCACAACAACTATCTAATTTTCTGCCTACTGAACTGCAACAACTGTTTATGAACATTGATTTTTATCTACAATAGCTGAAGTAGAAGGAACAGTAGGACATGTACAAAGATATAAGGTGCCTACTTTCACACCTTTGGCTACCACTAAGGCACTTTTTGTAACCTTCCAATTTTTATCACTAAATGTAACAACACAACCTCCATCATCTAATTTCCCTATTGAAATTAAATTTCTTCTTAACTTTGGAATGTGCCTTACCTCATGTAGTAGCTAATGATCCTCATTCTACAACTTAATCTCAATTCTTCCCTTTCCAACAATCTGATAGGGTTCATTATCTCCCAAATAAATCAACCCAAAATCCCCTTGGACATAATCAAGAAAATAACTTCTATGGGGTGTATCATGAAATGAAGCCCCTAAATCTAACACCCAAGAATCATCACCATTATCAAGGGAAATAATCAAAGTATCCTCATCATATTTATTACTTACCACATTTTCCTCTAAATATTTCCTTCCTTTTTGTCTCCTTTATTTTTCTGAGACCAGCAATCTTTCTTTAAATGACCCAGCTTACCACAGTACCAACAATCCCTCTTGTCTCTAGATTGGGACCTGTTGTCCTTTGATTTTCCTTGTGACTTACCATGACTTCTAGAATTATTTCCTCTCTCCTTTTTTTTCCCTTGATTTTTGCATTCAAAACACTGCTTGATGTGGATGTTCCACCTAAGCTTTTCCTAAGAATTTCCTCGCTCAAAATAACACCAACAACATCATCAAATTTCAATGTATTCGAACCAAAAATAGAATTGCTAACAACCATTACCAAGCTATTCTAGCTTTTAGGAAAATAACACATAATCAAAAGATCCCTAACTTCATCAAAGTTTACATTTTCATAAGTTAATTGACTGGTAGCCATATTAAACTCATTTAAATGATTAGCAACTGACCCACCTTCTACCATTTTTATATTAAATAAATTCTTCATAAGAAATACCTCACTCAAAGCAAAATACTTTTCATATAACTTCGCCAGGGTTTCCATCAACTCTTGAGTTGTCTTTGTTGTTGTAATATTGAATGCCATCGATTGTGTTAGGCATAAACAAATGGCTCCCAGTGCCTTTCTGTCCAGAAGATTCTAGTCCTCATTAGTCACTATTGTTGGTTTCTTGGCTATTCCTTCCAACGGCCTCCATAAATCCTTCAAAGAGAGATAATCCTCCATCTGCATCTTCCATAACAAGTAGTTTTTCCCATTGAATTTATCTACCTTCAATTTACCCTCGCTCGCCATTGCTCCCACTTAACTATGAGACTCCCAATCAACCATGAGACCTTCTTACAAACGATAATCAAACACAATCTGGATCTGATATCACTTCTTAGGGTTAGAAGGTAGATATCTAAACATTAAATACAAATTTGATCAATAAAAAAAGAAATAAAACACACAAAAAATTATAGCAGAAATAAGACAACACAGAATTTAACGTGTTTCACCCAATCCAAGTTACATCCACAAAACCACAACCATCCAATGATTTTATTATCTAGTGCAAAACATATTACAATCTTGTAAATAATTCTCTACTGCAACCCCCATCCCAACCGCTTATAACAAGTTTTTTAGAAGCTTCCAGAATTAGGATTCTACAAAGTCATTTTTTTTCTTTTTTCGATGACGATGCGAAAATACATGAAGAGTATATAGTATAGCATGATCAGTCACCACATACCAACATGTTGATCGATGTATTTATGAGTATGATCATTTTTATAAAGATATTGAAATGGTATTATGTGTGTGTGTGTATCTGTGTGTGTGTATAAGTTAATATAGTAACATATATATTAATATATATATTTATATATAATGTATATATATATGTAATATATATATTTATATATATTGTATATATATATGTAATATTATTCTTTTTATTTATTTATTTCTATATATGTTTATTAACTAAATGTATTTGATAACTTAATGAAATGGATATATGTCTGTGTGTGTGTGTGTGTGTATGTATGTATGTACATGTATGTATATTTTGATGGATATATATATAATGTATATATATGAAAATGGAAATTATTTGAGATAATCTCCAAGTGCAATACATAGCGCTATTTCTAAGTGAAGCACTGGAATGAATAATTATCATATGTAACACATAACACATCCTTTAATAGAATGATAACCAACACATAAAGTAATGTGAGACCGAGTGAACCAATGAATGAGGCACGTATGAGTTTATACATTGTTGTGTATACATTTGAATGAGAAGTTGATATGGTTTAAAAGCCTTATGAAGTGGTCAACCTGTGCTATAATCTTGGGGTGCCAACATATGAATGAGGCACTATTTGGTAAGTGTTTGAGATGCATAATAAATTTGCAAAATGTGCATAAGTCTTTAAATGGCATTGAGACTTAGTCAAGAGAAAACTTGTCAACATTACGTGAATGAATTTGAAATAGGAAACTTGTTTTGAGCTTGTTGTCCCTTATAACAAGTCAACTTGACCATTTAAATGGTGAGGACTGTTATGTGTTGCAAACCTATGAGTTAGCATGGTGAGTTGTTGCATGAGGATAGAAAGGTGGCAGAAATATTAACTTGTTTGTAGCCTTTGGTTTCTCACAAATTAGTATAAATAGAGGTGTTCATTCTACCAATTGCACCAATTATCAATCTGATTTCCTTGTGTTATTTTGTTGCAGATTCTATTGCAAAGTAAGTTGATATTTTGTGAGGTTAATAGTTGTTTTTCTATTTTAAATTGGTTTTGTGGAGAGAATTAGTGAGAAGCTAGTAGTGGATTTTGGAGGTTGATCTTGGAGGAAGTTGTGAGCAAGCTAGATCCATTAAGCTAGGAGAGAGGAATAATTAGTTGGAGCTTTAAACATGCATGTTGATTTCTACTCCTTTATTATTATGATTGAAAAGATTGTTTATTACGTTGTCATGCTGGAAAGATTGTCTTGTTTGAGATGCTTGGATATGCTTGCATATCACTTGGTCGCTTCTTGTTTTGTGAAACCTTAATTTGATATTTATTTATATAGATATGTATATAAATTTTTATTTCATGTCATATGAATATAAATACTATTTATGCTATACATAGATTGTTGGTACTATACATAGTATAACAACACTCTAGGTGTGTAGTATAAGATAGAGTTGTTTTAAGATATTTGATTGCAATGTTAGTTTGATATGAGTTAATGGGAAGGTTATTCCTAGGGTAAGGATTATCCACGGGAAAGGGAGTAACCTAGAATATCATACTAATGGTTAAATACAAATTGAGAAATTGTAATGTTGAATATATGTGACCCTCACTCAAAGTACTGGGTGTTGAATCTTTGGCCAAAGTAGTGTAGGTAGCCACTATCTACATTGTCAATTCGCTATGATCCAAGTACATACTAGGTTGAGAATATCATAGAAATAAAGGTTGAATTTATGGTAAGCTCTAGATATGTAGGACACATCACTATGATTAGGAAAGGCTATTTGAAGGATGAGGCTACCAAACCAATCTCTTCATCGAGGGGAGGGAAATCATACCAAGTTTGGTAGATGTGCAAGGAAGCACATTTACTCCATGGTTGGTAGAAAAGCACTTGAGTGATGCTTCTCCTCATGCAATTGGAAGCCAAGATTTGGGAGGACATTCTGGACCATTTGTATTTCTAGTTCATTTGAGCTTGTTGAAGCTATGTATGTATTCATATATCCATCTTTATGGAAATTGTGAATGTGAAATATTATCTTGAATATATTTATATAAAGTGAAATCATGTTTATATTATTGAATAGATTCTTTGTATATGCAATAGAAAAGTTTGGAAAGGATATTTTTCAAATGGTGCATTTATTATTGAAAAGAAAAGAAAATTTTATTGCTCTTGATATATGCATAAAATATTCACTTACGGCTAAAACTTAGAAAAATTACTTAGTAGAACAATGGGCATGTTACATATTGCATCTTTGGATATGCAAAATATCAATTTTTTGATCAATAATATATTTAATAAGATGCTACTTAAAAGAGCTATTCAACCCATGCATATTCCAATACATTAACTTCATTGTACACAATAGAACAATCAATATCATCTTGACATTGACAACAAGATACTAAACCCCCAAATCCTTCATTTCTTCTATTTCTTTTGCCCCAAAAGAAAATCTAGAGTTTTCTATTTTCTAGAAGCCACATCCCTTGCAGCATCTCGAGCTCGAGCTTCCCTTTGGGAAGGTATTCCTTTTTTTTCTCCTCCCACATCATATTTTTTCTTCTTTTTTGGTTTCCCATTAACTTGGGTCTGTTCCTCTTCTTGAATACCTTCTATAGACTTCGTAGGAGGAGTTTGTGCCTCATTCACTCCAGATTCCAACAATACAAGGGATTCCTGTAGATATTTACTTTGAACCCAAGGTAGGCTATTAGAAGTAGCATCCTTTGTTTTAGTATTGTTATCCTCCTTCACTTTAAGGACTTCATAATTTCTCCCTCTTCAAGACCCCAATTATAGTTTGGAGAAAAAGAGTTTGTATGAACTTCTTTAAGCCTATCATCTTTATGTGAGGTAGGATCCTTGAAATGATTCCTTCCATTCTCTTTTCTTAAATTTGTTTCACCTTTATGAATCTTACATCCTCAAATGAGGTGTTGGTTCCTAGTTCCTTAACACAATTCTTAATAGAACCATCCACTTTTCCTTCTTTTGGTTCCTCCATTTCTTTTCCTTGTTGTTTAGTTTGGTTTGATAGGATTTTCTCCTTCCCTTGGTCATCCTTGTTACAAACATCCTTCTCAATAGCTAAGGGCTCCATGACAACATTAGGATTTTGTTGTTCTATCAACTCTTTAATTTTTTTTAGAGACTATTTCTTACACAAGTCACTTAAATGACTTCAAAAATATTATTTGATAAGCATGAGACACGTATTCAATTCCCTCTTAGAATTTATGCATATAATTGCACTTCTCTCTTTCATGAGAAGAGATCAAAGGATGAATTCTCTAAATTGAACATGAACATACACGATAATAGGCATTTCTTTTACACTAAGGGAAATATGGAGAAGTATAAAATTTCCTCTTATAAACACAAGTTTATCTTAGAGGAATTGTAGGCTAATTGGAACAATGACCTTGATGTTAGAAAGATGGGTTTCTCAAGATCAATTTCTTTCCAAATCAAATAATTTGGAATAGTTGATGCCCCCAAAAATATATCATATGATGGAAATTTCTTAGATGATGCTTACAACAAAAGACATATTTTTAATTACCAATTCCATATATTAATTGGTGAAAAGAAGAAGAAAACTCTTCCTATGAAGTTATAATAAAAATGGTGATTAATAACAACTTAACTTGGCTTAATGAGAAACTAGAAGACCCCAATCCTACTACTAAATAAATTTAACAAAAAATATCAAGGCTTAAAAGACTCCACCTAAGAAAAAGAAGGTCAAGAAAGAGAGGAAATCAACAAAGTTGCAACTTACTAACTTAAGGATTCTAGACCTCAAGAAAGAATATGAGGTAGAGGAACAACCTCTTAGGAGGAAATTCCCAAAATATATCTTCAAGGTTTGGGATACTTTAGAGGAAAATTTAGAAGGGATAACATCTAGAGTTCCTACCTCCTTGCAAGAGAAATCTCTTGAGAAACCCCCTATTTAACCTCCTAGGAAAGTTCTTATCCAATCTCTTCCTTCTTCTCCTCTATATTCCCCATTTATTTCTCTCATTCAAGAAAAATCCCTATTCATTCCCACAAAAGAGGTCCCTCTTAATAAGTTGACAACCCATCAAGTATCACCATCAAGAGAGAAAACCCTTGAGTCCCTATTCCCATGGCCCACTCTTTTTTCATATTCTAATGGAACCCTCTCATAATATCTATCTCCAATAATTTCTCCTCTTTCCTTGGAATCATGATTAGATTGTGCAAGATAACCTAGAGAAAGAGAAAACTTCAAAGTAAGATGCTTCATTTTTTGTTATGGTTTCAGTAGGTTAGACCTTCACATCAAGAAGAGGAAGAGAGTTTCAAATCCCTTAGATGATTTTTTCTCTTCAATTACAAGTATTATTGAGAAAGAAACTTAATGAAAAAAGGTTAGGTTCATCTCCTCCATCTTCATGGTTGCACAAGGCTCAAGGATTATTGAGGTTATCAATCCAATGGTGGATACACATGAAAGATATTTGTTTCCATTCTATTAAAAAATATCTAGGTTCAATTTGGGAAAAAACAAGATATTTTAAGATTGAATGAATGCAAACTATTTTTTTCAATATGGATAAATATTAAAAAACTAAGAAGGTGCTAAATGAACAAATAAGATAACTAACATCTTAGATCAAACACTCGGATGTATCTCTTCAATATTCTAAGATGAAACTTAGTAGTAGAAGGCATCTTGGATAGACTAGACTAATCCTTGCTAGTCTAATGGTATGAAATCATAATGCTAAGGATTGATTTTCCCAAGGAAGGAGTGAATAAGTTAGAGGGTTCTCATAAAAATACTATGGATCTAATGATGGACACCAATGATATAATTGAGAAGATACAAATAACTTATACGATTAATATTAATCAATCAATTATATTGATTCTCTCAAAAATTCTAGTCAAAATGATTAATCGAGGATTCTGTCAACCCTTGGACTTTGACTCTTCCACCTTATGCAAATTTGTGAAGATTAAGTTCACGTTCAAATAATTTGAGAAGATGTCCAACAATAAGTTTTTGCCAGGTTTTTCCTGTTTGCGAGCAAGTTTCCCGCTTCAATCTGTATCCCTATAACCACAATCTGTATTCCAAGGAGCGATTCATTCAATCTTGAATTGGTTAATCCTGTAAAAATCACCATTTGTTCTTCACGTGAACGAATCCCAGAAAGGTGTTGTAATTCTTCAACAAAACGAAACCATAACAACTGCAACAACACAGCGCAGCTCCAATAATCCTTTGGATTAGAAGGGGAAAGTAGAGGTTTTTTCTGTCAGGCGTCACTTCAGTTGTGAGCAAGCCTTTGTTTACTCACGTTGGTAAGTGCCCTTGCAGAGCACCGCTTTGTTCCAAGCCTGTAAGTTGCTTACGAAAAACCCATCAATAAAATCACCATGTCCATGAAGAAGAAAGCACAGGAGAAGCCGTACTCACGCCCAGAGGATTTCCAGCTCCCTTCTCTCTCCAATGCGTTGGGAAATAGATCAAAATCAAGCCAACTGCAATTCTAGCCCTCCCAGATCCGAATACAATCACGGTGGAAGAAATTTTTGTGCAGCCCTCAGAAAGTAACCCTGGTCGTTGCCCTCAATCCCATTTAGTAGCCACCTCCGGTCTTCTCATGTCAAATACCCAACAAGTTTCTCAATCACAGGTGGACGAGCGACCTTATTCTCATACAGAAAAAGGAATGCCTAACCTTCATCAATAGCCTCAGGAAGCGACCAATGGAGGTAAGACCCTAGATTGCTACTCCCTGATGAGGTTTTAGGTGTAATTGATGGCAGTAGGCAGAGAACAGTAATTTTATTTTTTCTTCGAGGAGTCCCCTCTGAACAAGATTTTTCTAAATGGGCCAAAACACACGGGGAAAACAGGGGTTGGATGATAGAATCTATTAGAGGGCTAGGCAAGGGTTACATTTCATGCACATTTTTCTCAGCTGAACATGCTCGGGCTGCTTTGCATTATGGTTCTTGGACAATATGTGGTCAAATTTGTTACCTACAGGCATAGGATTTTGATTTCCACCCTGAAGGAGCCTCCAAGTCTCGATACCTAATGTGGGTAGAATTCCCTTTTCTAAACTTGGCCTTCTCTCTGTTCTTCAAAGACATAGCAGCCCAATTAGGTAAAGTTTTATGGTGCAAAAATACTTATCTATTGATAAGTATTAAATTTTCGTGTTCACTCTCAGGCATGCATTGAAGTTGATTTAAACAAAACTTTGCTTGATACCCTACAACTAATCGGTCCAAGAATTTGCTTTGCACAACCCATTTCTTACTTCAACAAGCCTAATGCTTGTTTTTACTGCCGCAAAGAAGGGAATTTAATTAGAGATTTCCCTGTTCATAAACCCAAAACCAATGCTTCCCCCTCTTCCACGACCCATTCATCAGTGTCTTCCCCTCCTGTAGTTCAAGATCATCACTCTCATAGAGTCTCATCCCCTGACAACACTCCCCTTTCTCCACCCTCCTTTCAGCCATCACCCGCCCCTTCTCCCTCTCAATCAAGACCCTCCTTTGTTGTAGGTTTATTACATAATCCTCCCCACTCTTCGGTTCCCGGTTCTCCTTCAGATAAACCTTCATCTTATAAGGAGGATATCTTTGAGGATGGATGGAGGATGATTTAAAAAAGAAAAGAAAGCTCAAATTTGCACTTGTATAACCAAAATTGTGAGAATCAACTTGCTTCTAGAGTCAGATCTCCCTCTCTAAGCTCTCGTATAAATTGTGAGAATCAACCTGTTGCTCTTAGAGCCAGATCTCCCTCTCCGAGCTCTCTCAGACAAAGGTTGAGATCCCCTAGTGAGGACTTCGCTAGGGCTTTAATTCCACTTCAACAACAAGATTATTTATGGGAAAACAAGTTTAAAGTTCTAGACTTTGAGGCTATGGACTCCCTACCTCAAATCCAATGAACTTTTTTGTTATTTCATGGAATGTTAGGGATTTATCTATCCCCTCATGAAAATTTCATGTCAAGAAAGCTCTGCAAATTCATAAGCCAGATTTAATTTTCTTGCAAGAAGTCAAAGTTGTTGAAACTCGCCTCCAACTTGCTCTTCAATACTTATGGAGGGATGGTTGGTTTAAATCCACCCTTCATAGTGATGAAAGTGGAAGTGTAGTGTTAGGAATTGCTCCTTGGTTGGCTAAGTTTATCATCTCTTCAGAAGTTGATCCCAATAATTGTGTGTGGTGCTTATTACTACTGCAAGGAATATCCATTGGTTTTTGCTTCATCTATTCTCCAAATGATTCCTCTTCTTGAAACAAACTTTGGGAATGGATGGTTAACAACCTCCCTATGGATGAATGGATTTGGGGAGGTGATTTAAACATGGTGGAAAATCACTATGATAGAAGTTGGTTCAGCCCTTATAAACTTTCTCAAAAATAATTTGATGCTTGGATCCTAACAAGAAACACTATGGGAGTTTTTGATCCCATTGTAGACAAAAGAGACTCTCACATTCATCATTGGTTCACTTGGTCCAACTCAAGAGAGGGTGATTTAAGGAAACTTAGCAGGATTGATAGATTCTACCTTGTTGATTCCCTTTCCATTATCCCCTCTTTACATAACACTCTTATTAAAGTTGATGCTACTTCCTCCCTTTTAGACCACCTTCTGATTTTGTTGACTTTTCAACTCTCTGTGTCCTTCCTAGCCCACTAGACTACCCTACAATCTCAACACCTCCTACCTTAACCATCATGACTACCTTGCTTCTCTTATCGCCATCTGGAACGAAGCTCCTAGACCTCCACATAAATCTAGTTGGTTACAATGGTGGAAAGAAGCTATCATGCATTGCACCACCTTCCTAAGGTCTTATGGGAAAAGAATGGCTAGAAAAAGAGCTAGAATGGAAAAAAAATTAAGATATCAACTAGAAAAGAGTAGAATTCTTTTAAACTCAGCACCAACCAACATTTCTCTTCAACATGTTGTGGCTACTGCTGAAATAAAACTTAGAAGATTTGAATTTTATCGAGGCCGAAGAGCTCAAATAAGGGCTAGGCTTCATTAGATGAAAGAGGGAGACAACGGAACAAAGTTCTTTTTCAGTTATCTCAAACACAAACATTCTCAAGAAAGAATAAAGTCAATATATGATGAAGTGGAGCACAAACATGATAGTCTAGAAGATATCAAATTTGTCTTTTTTTAGCACTATGAATAGCTATTTATAGATCCCACCGAAGGTGATCAGCTTCAAGATATTATTGAAGATATGGTTGGTAACTACATTCCCAATAAGATTGATCTTGAGCAAAAAAACATACTTGGATCACTTGTTCACTATTGAAGAGTTTGATGTTGCTTTGAAGGATATGGCTGGCTCAAAAAGTCTGGGTATTGATGGCTTACTGCAAAATTTTATAAAACAATGTGGCCTTACACTAGAAATGAATTCTATGAGGTCTACATAGAAGCCTTATCTCAAGGATCCTTGGGTTCTTTTATTAATCAAGGGCCAATTAAATTAATTCCTAAAGGAAACACTAGAACACCATTTCAGGGTGGAGACCAATTACTCTTCTCAACACATCCTATAAGATTATTGCCAAAGCTATTGCTAAAATAATTAAACATACAGTGCTAGAAACTATAAGGCCCAAGCAAGTTGGTTTTATTGGGGGAAGATTCATTCTTGACGACTTGATTTTAGCATGGGAAACAGTGGAATGGGCTCAACAAATTAGTCAAAATTGCCTCATCAAATTAGATTTGACAAAGCTTATGATAGTATTAGGTGGTAGTTCATATTAAAAATGTTGAAATGGTTAGGCTTTGGCCCCAATCTCATTTCCCACATAAAACTTCTCTTCGTTGATGCTAATGCTTGCCTAGCCATTAAAGGGTTCATCTCCCAAACCTTTCCTCTTCATAGATCAATAAGAGAAGGTTGTCCCTTAGCTCCCTTCCTCTATGTCCTCACTGTTGATGCTCTTGGGTACCTTTTCAGTCATGCAAAAAAGAAAAACCTCATCAATGGTATTTACTTACCTGGTATTGATGTTGCTCTTAATTCTCATTTTGTTGATGATAGCCTTTTACTCATTCAAAACTCTCAAGAAGAGCTTAACGACACCCTTGAAGTTTTGGATCTATTTTACTCAACTACTAGCTCATAGTTATCTCTTAACAAAACTTAATTACGGATGACTTCATCTGATCAACCTCCTCCTTGGATACCCTCAAAATGAAAATTCAACAACCATGGTGTTATTTCAAGATACCTTGGCATCTCTTTTGCGATAGGAGTCTCATTATCCTAAATATAGAAATGGTTCATAGAGGAATTAAAAAGAAAGCTTGAATTATGGTCAAATAAATTTCTCTCTATGGTTGGGGAAATAGAAATTGCAAACAAAATCCTCAAATCCAGTCATGTTTACATTTCATCATGTTGGATTCCTTCAAGAAGCAACTATAATCAATTAACTCAATTAATTAGAGGGTTTCTTTGGGGAAAATGGAATAACAAAAAGGGTCATCTAGTTGCTTCATGGTTGTATTGTATTCAACCAAAGAATAAAGGGGGTCTATGAGTGATTGATCCTCTTACTCAAAGTATTTGCATCATAGCCAAGTGGATTACTAGATCTTTACATGGAACAACCCCATGGAAATCTCTTATTAGACATAGAATAGCTATAACCAAAGATTTTAATTCTTGGAGAGAGGTAGGGTGGAAAGATAAAATCCTTATGGCTAAGTACTTTAAACCTCAATCTTCTAGGAAATTTCTAAGCATATAGAGAGTGTGGAAAAAAGTGTCTCTTCCTCTTGAATGGAATGGTCAAGACCTTAGTCATGGGATGAGCTTCTCTTCTTCATCTATTTGGTGGAATAGATTGATTTGCTTAAATGATCAGCCCCTTGCCATTGATTCTCATTTACATAGTAAGAATTTATTCAAAAAAGGCATCATTGAGTTCAAGGATATTTTGGAGTTCTCATCTCTTACTTGGAAAAATGACTTCCAACTCAAACACGATTTCAACTTGTCTAATTCTTTAATCAATGACTTCCAACTCAAACATGATTTCAACTTGTCTAATGCTTTAATCAATGACATCCACAAGGTGCAAGAAATTGTCTAATTCTTTAATCAATGACTTCCAACTCAAACCAATTTCAACTTGTCTAATGCTTTAATCAATGACATCCACAAGGTGCAAGAAATTGTCCCTCTTGATTTTCAATTGAAAATTTATACTCCCATTTCATGTAACTTCTTCAAAGATTGGAGGTGGCTTCAAGGTTTTAATATAGCTAACTTCCCTTTGAAATTAATCTACAATAAGCTTCTTTGTGCAATCCAAATGCAAACAAGGTTAAATTTGAAATGGCGAGTGAATTGGAGTGAATCTAAATGGTTCAGTTTGAACCTTGCTTTTTGGAAATCCAAAGTTGAAGCAAAAGCACAATTTCTTGCTTGGAAGATTATCCACTATAAAATTTCTATGGGAGAATGCCTTACTTTTCTCCCTACCCACTCCTCCAAATGTCCTTTTTTCCACAAGCTTGAAACCATTAAACATGCTTTTTGGATGTGCAAGTATACCCAGGAAATTTGGAAAATAATTTTGGTTGAGATCCCAACTATATTTAACAAAAATTTAAGATGGAAATCAACACTATTAGGGCTGCATTGTTCAGAAAATATAGTTTTAGAATCTTTTCATCAATGTATACTTTTGTATATTTAGAAGCTTCGATGTAAAGTTGTTTTCTCTAATGCATTCCAGCCTAAGGAAGTTATTATGCATGGCTTATTCTCTAGGATTATTTTGTAACAATCAATACTTGTTAGAACATTGAAAGATAAATTCAGCTTCAACTCATAGCTCAAGATCCAAATAGCTCATGTGCAATCCTAGTTGACAGAGATTTCTAAGAAACACCAGCAATCCCTTCTTTCATCTTTGGAAATTGTTACTAAGGAGCAAGTTTTATGTGCTCTTGGAGAAAGATGATCATTTTGTAACTTATAAGCTACAACTGGTTTGTCTCTTGCAACTATTTACTGTTGATTTTTGTTGATGTTGATTACTTTATGGATCATTTCATGATTCTTATTTTTGAAAGAGCCTTTTATACATTTTGTTTTACAATTAATATATGCTTTTTTTCAATTAAAAAATAATAATAATTTGAGAAGATGGATAAGAAATGTGCAAAATCTCACCAAGTTTTAATCATTTATATTTTATATTGCTTCTTCTAGTTACATAGATGACCTTGACTTGGACACCATCAATGAGACATTGACAACATTCAAGGAGTATTAATGGAAAGAGAATACATTAGATTATATTATCATCGTTGAGGATATTAACAATGATGAAGAAAAATCAAGAATAAATTTTATTTCGTAGGCATACATTGGTAGTCTTTTTGAATGTCAATTTTAAGGCACAATGCAATGATTAAATATATGGCCAATTTTAATATTTCTAAAGTTTAATTTTTCTAAATTTACTTTGAAATTTATGTATTATTTTGAGAAATATTATTTTATTTCTCATAACTACCCTATATTTATTAAGAAAAGCTATGAATATAAGATCTTATGAATTTGTGATTTTAGGAAAATAATAAAGTTGAGATTGAAACTTTGATTAGATTCATATGTGGTTATTTTTTATGTTTTCTTATATTATATATTTATGTTGTTGCTCATAAATAAAATCTTTGCAGCCTATAGGTTTAAGCATAAGTTTATTCATTTATTTAAAAATAATTATTCTTAAGTGAATTTATCAAAATTTGGTTTTTGTTTGGTAAATTTGTATTTTCATTAATCTTGTTAAGACTCTTTCAATTTATTTGTAAAAATGAAGTAATGAAATTACCTTGTAAAGTGTACAATTTCTATTTTTTTTTTAATAATTTTAGCTTTCAATAAGGAATTATCACAATCTTAAGGAGGGTTTTTAACCCCAACAACTCATGAATAATGAAACTACAAATCTATTCATCAAAATTTCACATAGTGTAGAATTTTTTTCTTCAAGGAGGTAGTAAGGTTTTATGGATTGTTGAGGAGTATAGTTTTAGATCATGAAACTATGTTTGTAGGTAATTTTTGGAGAATATTATGGAAGAATTTGGACACTGTGTTGAACTTCAATTTAGATTACCATAAATATATTGATGGATAGACTAAGATTGTAAACTATAGTATATAAAACCCCTTAACATTTCTAAAAGGAGATAATGTAAAATAGTGAAATCAAGTGTTGGTGTAGGAGAATTTTTCTATAATAATTTAATGAACACCATTCCAAGTGATAAATGGTTGTATTCAATTAGAATTAATAGAGTTAGGAAGGGGTAGTAAGAGAAATTGATAGAAGTGGTGAAGCAAAAAAATGATATCCACATACAAGAAGTGCGTTAAGAAGTTAGACAATACTTGAGGAACAACACTTAGTATAAGGAGAATGTAAATCAAAAGAGAAGAATCAAAGAATTTTAGGAGGAATATTTAGTGATAGTGCACTTGATGAAGGAGAGGTTCTCAATAGAAAAAAAAAAAAGCTATGTTATAATAAAATTAGGCCATGAAAGGTGTTGAATAGAATCTCAACAAGTTATTATAAGACTGAAATATTAGAGAGTTTAGATATTTCACCATTTTCAATGTGGCATATTTGTATAGTTATCATAGTTGAATCGATAGAACTAAACATAGGATGATGAGAATTTAAGGAATAGAAGAGTCCAAATTGGAGTGTGAGGATACTTTAAAAAATGAATAGAATAATAAAGTAAATTTTAAAATAGGAATTGACAAGAGCACTAGGAGGAATGGATATGTAGAATAATTGGTCAAGTGGAAGGATAGAGGGAAAAAAAGCTACATAGTTGACCTAAGCTAAATTTAACCATTATGGCTTCCCAATTATATTTTTAAGAAAGCTCATAAATAATAGTTTGCTTTTATTTCTTGCCTAGAGTTATTTATGTAGAAGCATCTAGAGGATTGAGCAATCTTGAATCACCCAAAAGAGGTTTATTTTTATTTATTTGTCTATGTGTTTTATATATATTTTTAAGTCAAATTTAAAGTTAGAGTATGTGACTAAAAATTTATTTTTACAAGCCTCAAGAAGCTCTTTTGGTAACATGAATACAAAGGTTGAGAAATTATTTTCAATCAATCTAATTCATTACAATTCTACTTGTGATTATGCTTTTCACCTAGAGGCTACATGGAATCATTTCAAATACTTTAATACATGTTTCACATTTTGGACTAGTGTGAAACACAAATCTATTGGGATGTTTATTCTAGATCTTTCTAGTTATTTTCCCTAGCATGTTGCATGAAAGAGTTTATCTAGAATGTATCATCATTAGATTTGGAGTACATGTTTACACATTAGAACAAACATAAGTTCATTTAAAAAATGTAGTAGTGAACCAACTAATGGAGAGGCTTACTTAGTCTTAGGATTAATGGTGGAATCCATGCAATGCATTTCATTTCATGGCGGGTTGTCCAATATTTTCTTGTAACTTGTAATATAAATTTACTAAAACCACTCTACTTATGTACTTAAGCTAATTATTTAGTAGGAAAAATAGTTAGTTCACCTCAATTAGAAAAGTTTGATGAGAAGTTTACAAGTTTGGATTTCAACATTGCACATGAATGTAACATTGTAATCATCATTATATTTAATGTTTTTTTATTTTTAAAAAATAATTAAATTATTCCAATCTAGTCTCTATGTTTATGTTCACTTCGAAAAATAAATTATTATTTATTTACTACTTGGTTTGGCAATCTTTTATTGGGTTATCCAACCTTAGCACCACGTCACAAATTGAGAGAGTAATGTGTCATCTTGAGGTTCTTCCTACTCAGTTTCTTGTATATGGTTTGCTTGATTATATTGAGGAAGAGGTTAGTATGGATTTGCAATTTTTTATTTGTGGGGATAACAAATTTATTTCCCTCATCATTAACCCTTTGAAATGGAACATATTGTTATTTTAATAAATCTTAGAAATTTTTTAATGATCAAACAATTTCTAAGTATTATGGTTAATTACTTCTAGTGATACCCATAATATGGATTAACATCAAAATGTGGGGGTAGACATCAAGAAATGTTCAATGGTCTAATATCTAAAAAATTATTAGATTGGACTCTAAATTTTTTGTAATACGACATTGAGGGGAATATTCAACTTGATAAAATTTATTTATATGCTTGAATCTTATTGGCAATAAAATTCTAAACCTCATAAGATTGATGAACATGATTGGAATAGGTTTGGGATTTTGGATAATATCCTTTAACAGTTTGACTAATAGTTTTTAAGCATGCATATGATTTTATCAATGGGAGGTTTTCATTTTCATTAACTAAAAAGGATGGATTTGTATCATTAACTAAGGCTACAATATCCCTCTTTAGAAATTATAATTTGAAAATCATTTAATTATTCTTTTACTTTTTAGTGAAATCTAAACAAGCATCATTATTCCAAAAATTATTTGGTTTTTTATAATGAAAATATTTGAGGAATTCATTTGAAATGGAGACTAAACTAGCTTTGGAAAATATGAGACTTATCAATGGGTTCATACTATAAAAACCTAGAATTCTCAAATAAAGGATGCCCGAAGGCTAAGCTCTAGAGTTGATATAACTAAAGATAGGAATCACCAAAACTAGAAGGAAAACAAATGCTTCCCTAGTGTAATATCCAATAATATAATCTAGATCTAGTTAAAATAATCAACACTATGAATTAAAAAATCAAATTTAGATACAATAGTTGGAAAATTTGAGTAACTTGAGAATGATTAAAAGAGGATTATCCATTTTTTATGGCATCAACTTTAATTTTGTTGTAGATTTGGTTTACATTTTGACAATTAATTAGAATTAGAAATGAAGATCAGGATCAAATATGAGAAGCCTATAACAAAACTCTAGAAATTTGTGTTAATGTAGATATGTTCATATGTGACATAGTATTGAACTATATGATGTCATGTAATTCAATCTATTTATTATGGCCTAGTCTATTGCTAATATGTCTTAAAATTTCTCTCATCTTCAACTTGATTTTGGAAGAGTATTTTTTAATGATATTGTGGATAGCTTCAAGATGGTAGGAATCTTAGACTTGTTTTAATAGTAGTTAAGCTTCTAGTTATGCATAAGTTTACAATCACTTTATGCACATGTGATGAAGGTATTATTCTAATGTCATGATGCATTGGTGTATTACAGAGACATAGCTTTGGAGTGTTCTTAAGTCTAATAATATTTCAATGTCATGCAAGTCCTTTTGATGATTGATCCAGATATGTCTATAAATACACTTCCTTGGTCACTCAACTAATTTTTTTTTTTGCATATGAGATGATGGGATAATTAGGAGAAATAAATTTGGATTTTTAATGAAGTGGCATAAGATGTGTCATGTGGCCTATTCTATGGACTAAGGTCACAACACACAACCTAGTCTCAAGTGTGAAAATATTGTGAATGAGGATTGATCTAAACTAGGGGGATCTGTAATAATAAATAACTAATACATTCTAGGCTAGGAGTTAGTGTGTTCTAAATAAGTTGAATTGAGTGTTATGACTATATAGTTACAACATATATAAAAATTCATGTAAAAATAAAGGTTTAAAAGTATAGGGTATGCAAGCTCATCTCTTATGCCATATCAATGTGAACCTTAGTTCTCAATTAATAAGAAGTTATTCCTTAAAAGGAAGATAGCCATAAATTTTTGTTTTAATAGATTAAGTGGAAAGCATCAATGGTATCAAATATAAATATAAATTTGTAATGGTGAAAATTGCATACCCATGCAATTCTCCTTTAGATACATTTTGGACAAATGTTAACTAGGTTATCCTTTATGAATCAAGACTAGGGTGCAAGGTGGCATATTTTATGTGGAAACTAGTAAATAACCTTATCTTGACCTTGTCGATATCCTCCCATCCCAATATTTTAGATTTCATGCTAAATTTACCACTTGCTACCCTAGTTCAATCTTGTCAATGTAAAAGTGACCTAAGATACTTTTGAATATGTGAATTTGAACCTTGAACTTTTAAATTCAAACTTACAAATTGAGAGCATGTTTCCCTCCTTTACTAGATGTAATAAGCTTACTAAAATATAAATTATTTCAAATTGCTCGCTATGATAGTGTATTCAGTGACTAAAAATTACTGGACACATCTAAAAGCAAATGAAAAAGAGACAAAAAGTGATTGTGTTAGCATCATGAGACATATTCTATCGTTCTATGCTATCCTCAATCCTTATTCATCATTATTAAATTGACTTACTTAAAAACTTGACCAAATGAGAATCAATTCTTATCTGTGAATCGTTATTTCATATATAAAGAAACCATAATCAAACAGATTTCATCCATAAATCAAAATTCACTTCCATACACATAATTCATTTCTACAGGGGATCTAATCCACTTCATTTCTACACAACAAACTTACACAAGTGAATTTGTGTGTGATCGTTTTGCTCCCACATATAAAAAAAGTTATGATTTTAAATTATAGTTCAAAATGTTTGTGTTTGCCAGGAGCTTCAGAGCTTAAAAGTTTCATTGAATGCTCATATTTGATTCTCATGGACTGAGAGAATACGGATTTTCATACTCCAACAGCCCTGCAACTCTTTCTTTAAAATACTTGCAACCAAATTAACGAAGTACAATTTTCTCCCCAGCTTTCAGACTGATTTATTTTATGTTTTTTTGGAAGAAAAACATGAGTCCCCCAGATTTATAATGAAGCATTTGAAGTGGGGACGACAGAGAATATCAACAAGCTCAATAATTTATTGTAAGGTTTTATAGTCAAATGAAAATTTGCAGTACTAAGAGATGCTGGCCAGAGGTGCCAACTAAAATTAGTTTTATATTATTTAGCATTGCTTTTGAAAAAGCCAGCTTTTATTGTTGTTTCTTCTTGGTTTCATGGATTCATTTTGTATTCCCTTTGGAGCATTTATAGGGAGGTGAGATTCATTGTATTTTTCATTTTATAATGAATAATTAAAAACATTGATTTAATAAATATTATGTATTTTTAATTTTAAAGATTATGTTTAAAATATTCAAGTCAATGTTAATCATATAATTGAATATTTAAGAATCTTTATTATCTCGTCAATTATTGATAGAGTTGGTATATTAGGATCAATGCACTAGTTGTTTATATGTGGAACTTATGTCCACTATAAACAATTGGTGTATTAACTCTAATATACTAGTTATTTAAATTCTTATTTGGTCAATTGTTAACCAATTTTGATCCTATATAAGAAGGTTGGATTCAATTGTGTATATAAAAATTTTGATTCTATTTATCTAAAAATCAGTTATATTTATTTTCATAATTTACTCTAATTTTATTTTGATTAGATTTGAAAGTGATCTATTTCAACATTAATTATTTTTTTCTACTTAAATTTGATAAAAAAAATTACTTTTTTAAAATTAAGATGATAAATTTTAGTGTCCAAATTAGTATTCATAATAAGTCAAATGTTTAGATTTTTTTTTAATCTTTTCCATTATCTTTCTCAATATTATATTTGGCTAATTTGCTTGGATTATTTCTATTTTCAAAACGAATAAATGAATTGCAAACTATTCAAATCAAAACTTTCGAGAAACAAAGTTTTAAGAAGAAAGGAAATTGAGCATCATATTATTCTAAATAAAATTAAGACATTTAAATACACAATAAAACATGTAAGTTTGGTTTAGTTTTATAGTGTTAATTGTGATTATAAATATAAGTATACAGATAAATGAGTTGGGATTAGAAATAATAGTTTAAGTAAGTTGAGTTATAGGAATGTTAAGTGGGCCAAAATTTCAAGTCATTCATGTATTGTGAAGAACAAAAGTGGTAAATCCAATAGAATAGTTGATACATTGAGTACAACAAATCACTTCTTAGTGTATATGAGAATCAAAACTTTGTTGGTTTTGATCAAATGAATAACTTGTATAAGAATTATACTAATTTTATGGAAGCATGTAAAGCTTGTAAATAAACTGTAGGCATGGATAAAAGTAAGCACCTTGATTATCTTATTTAGAATATTTTTTGTTTAAAGGTAGTCAATTATGTGTTCCTATTTTTTGTTTAAAGGTAGTCAATTATGTGTTCCTAGAAGTTCAATGAGAGAGAATTTGATAAAGGAGAAGCATGGTGGTAGTTCATCAAGATATTTTAGAGAAGATAAGATGAGCATCATTAGTGAGTGAATTTTATTTTTGGTCATAAATCTACATAATGCAATGAAATATGTTTTGGGATGCACAATCTATCAAGTTGTAAAAACAGTTAGAATATTGGAATGTATAATTCATTACTAATTATAAGAAACCTTGGGAGGATATTAGTATGTTCTTTTATCAGTGTGGGTAGGTTCAAAATTCAATTTAGGATTTCAAAAGATCAATTGAAATCTTATAAATGGAAAAAAATAGAGGTCATTGCACAAGAACTAGAACACAACATGTGCTACAATTAGAAGTTATGTTATGACTCTAAAAGGGCACAACTATGATGGAATAGGGCTAGGGGAAATATCCCTATACTTGAATATAATAGAAAAATCTATGCATCACATATAATTAGTCATAAGAATAGATAAAGAAATATAAAAGGAAGGAAGGAGAGAAAGACATAAATAATGGAAAGAAGACATATAAGATTTAATGTATGGTCATGTAATGTATTTATGATAAATGCAATAGAGGCTCAGTTATATTTTATGGATGTGTATATAGTGAGTGAATATGTGTATATATCTTCTTTTTTTGTTATTTTGTAATCTCATCACATAAGTTATAATCTTCTTCCTTATGCATTACACTAGGATAATTATAACACTGCAAAGTTAAATGCAAACCAACAGTTTGTATATTTGTCAGTGTTTAGTTCTATTATTAGGGCCTCAATTATTAGTGGATAAGGAGATGACTGAACCTAAGGAAAGTGTTTTAGTAAGTGATACCACAAGGAAGATTGATTAAAATTAACAATAAAATTAATTGTGATGATGTGTGCAACACGCATTATTTTATAATATTTAGGAGGATCCTAAAAATATCCAACTACTAAGTCATATTTGGTCAAAGATTTTGGGGATGAATAAAAAGATTAAGGATTATCAAATCAAAGCACTAATCTAGTAAGAGGAGATAGTAAGAATTCAAGAGGTAGTTGAAGAAACTAGGATGGCTTATGAGAAAACAACAAAATGAACCTAGTTGATGAGAGGCAGTTGAAATATGTTGAACACACTAGAATACTGAGAGGCGGTGAATCAATATAATTTAAATTTCAATCTCAATCTTTAACTGTTGAAGCTAAGTTATACCATTAAAGCATTCATCTCCTTAATCAAAACAAGAAAGAAGATAAGCATCCACACAAGAACACAATTGACACCAAATATTCTTGGAAAACCCCACATGGGAAAAACCACAGTGAGAAATGCTACTTGGATCTGCTATCCAAATCCAGCCTCACAAATGAGAAATAGTTACAACTTTGATTTAGGGCTACAACTCTCTGATTACAGTTTTAGTGTTACACCCAAGGAAGCTATAACTCCCTGATTACAATAACTATAAAGGGTATGTAGACATGCAAAATTAACATTTTGCATTCGATCAGGTTAATTCATCAACTAAACTAGGTTTCACATTAGGTCCATTCACCAATTAATCAGGTTCGCCTTCATCCATTCATCAGGTAATATCATCTCCTAAGGTCATTCATTCAAAATTAAATAAACATTATAATAAACCTTTTAATCAAATAAATCAAACATCCATTTAATTAAATCCAAATGCAATTTCCATCCTTTTCTGATTTAAATAAATCAAGTATTTAAATCAAATAAGTCAAAACATTCTAATCATCATTAGGCTAATCTAATCATGATTAAATTAACCTAATCATCCACTTGCACAAATAAATCAATTTATTGATTTATTAAAATCCTTATTTTCTTTCAACATGGCATCTTGGAAGAATATTCCCCACTCATGCATTTTCAAAATTTTAAATTCTGACATGTTCCCCACTCAGAATTTAAAATTCTGACATATCCTCCACCCATGCATTTTTCAGAATTTTAAATTCTGACATGTTCCCCACTCAGAATTTTAAATTCTGACATATCCTCCACCCATGCATTTTTAGAATTTTAAATTCTGACATATCCTCCACCCATGCATTTTCAAAATTTTAAATTCTGACATGTTCCCCACTCAGAATTTAAAATTCTGAAAGTCTTACATGTCCCCCCACTCAACAATTTTAAATTCTTGGCACATTGACCAAAATGTGCTCACTCCTCAGCCTATCACAACTTGATAAGTGTTCTCTTCCTATTGGCCAAATCTTTAGTCCCACATCCTCCATTTTTTGGCACTCTTAGCATTTGAGAATCTACAAATAGAGGCATCATTCTTCAAGCAAATCCTCCACAATTTGATCCACAAATCTCTTGCAAAGTCACTCTCCTTGAGAACTGATTTTGCCCATCTTACTCCATCATTATCACTGACATTATATCATTTAACTTAGCTTAAGCAAGGATTGGGAAAGGGCTTCTTTCCATAAAAGCACCAATCCAATATAAGATGACTCACTTCATGTTTTTCATGTGCTTATTTAGCTTGCTTATTGTCATTTGTTTGCATTTGAAAGCATTGATGTATCATTTCATATGGATGTTGTTATTTGTTTTGTTTTAAATTAACCATGTTAATGTGTATTGTTTGTTTTGAGCAAATGCAGATTTCACCATCTACATAATGGTGCTAGAAGGAGGGTTGTTTGGACTATCTTGTTACAGTTAAAAATTAAAGTCAGATTAATACTCTCTCTCATGTTTTACTGTCTTACATTTGTACCATGGTTTAGTAGTTGCAACTTGGGCTATTCTGTAAATTTAAGAATTACATCTCATGCAAGCCTTTAGTGGGCTGTAAATATTTTAGGACATGATTCAGTAGAGGTAGAAAAGGACGTATCTTTCACCCAATTCACAGATTTTAAACATTTCCTGTGCATTAGTTGTGTTGGCCAGCAAATTTTATATTTTTTAAATTTTCAAGCTAATACGATTTGATAGGTGTAAAACCAAATTCAACAGCTTTCGCCTCATTTATGGCCATTATTACCTGTCTTATCAGTAAGCTACATTACTTTAAATACTTCACATTTCTTTGCTTGAGATATACGCATCCTTCAATATGCTAATCTTTGAAAATGTAACTCCCATTATTAAGCACGCAGGACAGGTTAGTTGAAATTGTCCAAATGAAAAGATAAGCCAACTTCTGAGGAAATTTTGTAAGCGTTGACTGTGCGAGCAATTTTCATTGGAGAAGGCAACACGAGCGACAGGAAACGTCGGAGAAATTCTTCACGATCTACTCTTCTGGTGATCAATACACAACCAATCTAAAAGATTCCTGTTGCAGAGCAAGATATTAAATGTGCACCATAAAGTTTGTTTGCTGTTCAAACAAACTTCGTGTGTCACGAGCCATCAGTCACCCTATTCGGTCTTCTTGTGAAGATGATTTCATTCATTTAAGATAATCACGTTAATATAATCTCTTGTCTATACTTGTTGGCGAGGAACAAAATGATAGATTTTGACAGCCTAGACACAGAAAAACAATCTTTTTCATATCTTAAGATTGGCAAAGCGAATGGTTATGATGGGATACCCACAAAAAAACATTAGTCATATGCGTCAATCGGACCCCAAATAAAGATTAATTGGGGTGTAATGTGTTTGGTGTCTAGTGCTTTAGTAAGGAGATTAATATGTAGGAGTGATTTGTAATGGGTGCGAAATTGATTGTAGAAGGTGCTAACGTGAATTAGACCCATTCACTTTTGAGCGGATTTGAATGATACAAGAGTTTTAATTAGATGTTAAAAGTGACACATTTAGGTGTTTTTTCTGCTTTGCAATGTATATTACTGATATATGATTGTATGACTCTATGCATGCATGCAAAGCTGCAAAAAATCATAGATATATAAGGCTTCCCAAATGAACATCCAATCCAAATATAGTGCAGAATTCAGTCATATCATCTCTAAAAACCTACGTAACTGGCAGCTACAAATTCAAATGCTATAACAAATTCATATTTGAAACACAACAATCAAATTGAATGCATTCAATTGTCAGATTCAAATTTCTAAATAAGAGGGATAGCAGCCAGTGGCATTCACAATTTTTCTCCTCTACTACTATATTCGCAATTGAACTTGATTAATTATGTGTTGTTGTACATGCATTATTTCAAAGGTCATATGATGTTTGTATGTTACTAGCCTCGGTTGTGACTACCCGTGGTTGTAAATCTTTTCTTGCAGGCATGGGAGAACAAGGAGAGGTGGTGTAACGATGTTCATGGTGGGCAGTTTGGTAATTGTGTTTATCAACACACCAAATAATTAAGGATTTTTTGTTCAAATTGTTCTAAGTTTCAATTATTGTTCTATATTTTTTACTAACTAGTATATCTTTTTATTTATTTCAATAACTATTGTCCATGTTTGTTTGTTGTATTATATTTGTTTGTTGTGGCAGGCATGTCAAATGGCTAGGAGGTTGTGAAGACCATGTCAATTTGTAAGATTACATATCAGGTAAAGTCTTTCAAGACTTTACTTTGGCTGTGACCCGATAGACATTGTGTTCATTTATAATGTTCATTTTTATTATTCATTGTAAACTTACATTTACAATTTACAATTAAATTAATTTCCAAGTGTATGTGTTCAAAAATTTATAGTTTCAAATAGATTAATTTATGGATATGTTGCATATAGATGTATAGTTATATGTATGCATATACTTAGTTGTGTATACATATGTATGTATGTATGTATGTATGTATGTATGTATGCATGTATGTATATACGTACATACATATATATATATATATATATATATATATGTATGCATGTATACACAACTAGGGAGGTTGTAAAGAGCAAGTCAATTTGCATGATGACATTTTAGGTCAAGTCTTTCAAGAGTTTACCTTGGCTGTGACCTGCTAGACATTGTGTTCATTTATGATGTTCTTTTTTCTGATGATGTTCATTCATGAACCTGAACAATGGGATTTGATTTATGGTGGGATTTGTTGATTTTAGGTGATCAGATTAATTGCACAGAAAATAATTCAAAATTAGACAACATACATAGATGTGAGAAAATACATAGAAACTTATTGAATTATTAAGTTTGAATTTTCAAAAAGTCTGATGTCAGGGAAAATACAAAGTTTGAATTATAATGTTTTCAACCTTTACCAAATGCATTATTTACAAAACATAGATCTTGAATAGACTAGTGAGTCATATTTTTAAATCACATCAATGATAGATGAATACAACAAACACAAAACTGATTTCGAATCACAAAAGTATAGATCATTAACTTGGAAAGAAGACAAGGAGTCTTCATATATACAAAAAACACATTGGAACACATCGAATTAGATAATTTGAGAACACACTACCATTTAGTTCTACAAAATTAGACACTAGTATCCAAATGCTATCCAATACAACAAACTAGTATCCTTTGACTGTCCAATACAATAGTCCAGCATTCAGTTTTACAAAAAACACTCTAGCACACTTCGAGGTCAAAAAATTGACAACAAAAAATTGTAATCAGACATCGACAGATCTGATTATGAAGTGGTGTGTCCTTGAGGGTCAACTGACTCTGCGTCAACTGGAGAAAATGTTGAGGACTGCGGATTGTTCTGTATGGCACTTGCTATACAAGCAAGCAATGCATGATTTTCCTCTGGAGTTAGCTGTAACTGTGGAGAGCAGCCTTCAGAAGACCCATTTTGTAGGCTGCTAAGAGCTGCAAAGGCTGGAGACAATGTTAATCATGTCCCTTAAAATTGGATGTTGACTTGGAAGAGGAGTTGTAGGAGTACTCTTACTTCTGTTTCTTTCTGCTCTTTCCGCCTGCTTTTGGTTTTCCTTCAACTGTCTAGCAATCTTTGCTTGCTCCCTTTGAAGCTCCTTTTCATGTCGCTGCCTCAGTTTCTCCTCTGCAATTTTTTGTTTTTTTGCAGCACACTCCAATCTATTTGCCTCCCTCTGTGCGAGGATTGCTTCTCTTTCTGCCTTCCTTTCAGCCATTTGCTCCTTTTTCCTTTGCTGCAATTCTTGGTTTCTTTGCTTCTGTGCCTCTTGTTCATTCAGCAAATTGAAGAAATCATCTGATGTCAAAATTTGAGACTGCCTACTAAGGCGTAGGACCCCATTGCGACCTCTGTTAGATGATTGGCGCACTCGTTGCATTGGGAGTTGCAAAAAAGTGCTTCTGCAGCCTGCTGGTTGTTGATCATTGACTTGTGTGCATGGTACATAGTCAGCCTCTTCATCATTTGAGTCATTACCATCGACTCCATCCTCTTCATCATTTTCAGCCTCCCAATTTCTCCCAGTTGTGAAGTAATGGATTACATCTTCAGGATCAACATTCGGTGGTGATGGCATGGACAACCCTTCATCCACTTGAGTGAAATTGAGATGCACCCCTAGGTTCAAAGCTGCATCTTCAAATTCAGATGGCAGATTCAGACTCTCTTCATTTTCAGCTGCCTGATTAGATGATCGAACTGCTGGTTCTTGTTGAATTTCTGTTGCCTCAATGTTTTCTGGATTTGGGGGAATGTTTGCAGAAAAGGTATCCACAAACTGTCCAATCTGTTCCTCATTCCAACCTGCTATCCTCAAACAAGTCTCAGCTGCCATGAACTGTGCCTCTTCATCAGCTGTATCACCCTTAGTTTCTGCTCCCAATGTCGTTCCTTCCTCTTCAACCACAAAAGCTTGGCTTGGCCCCATATCCAAGTCAAGTGCATGTCGATCTAATGGCCAAATTCCTATTTTTCTAAAACCACTTGCAATGTTATTAGGAGTCAAAGCTTGTGCAAAAGCTTTGCTGGCAAGTGTTGCCAACTCTTCCCTTCCAATGTCAAGTTGAGGATTTGCAGAGAGCCATATAGTCCTTTGCTGTTTGAAGTAGTTCTTAAATGGTGAGAACACACTAACATCAAGGGGCTGCAATTTGTGACTGCAATGTGCTGGAAGTGTGAGAAAATCTATTCCCATAGCCTTTGCTACTTCAACCGTTTTGAATGCCACATGGCTGCCATGACCGTCAAAGATTAGAAGCTTTCTGTTGGTTGGTGACACACCTCCTGGGACATTTTTTGCGAAGTGTTTTAACCATGCAACAAATAATTCTTTGGTCATCCAAGCATGCTCTTGGATTGCCATGCATGCCCTTGGCTCATAGTTAACAATATAGTTTTTAATGTTCCTTTTGGACTTGAACAAATAGTAACCAGGTATAGCTTGACCTGCTACACTAACACAAGCTAGAACAGTGATCCATTCTCTGCTTTTAGCAATTAATTATGGAACACATTTCGTCCCTGTTTTTGCAATAACTCTCATTGCACAATTTCTGCCAGCTTACACACCCGTTTCATCACAGTTCCATATGTTGTTGGGCCCATAATTAAGTTTGCTGTACAACTCCTCCAAGTTATCATAGAATGAAGAAACTATTTCGGGCCGCAGCATTATAGCTCGATCTGTGTCCACTCCTTTGGGTGTTTGAATTGTCAGATCAGGATGCCTTTGACGAAATCCAACCCACCATGACCTCCCTGGTATCCCATTTGTGAATGGGTTAGGCCTCACTCCAACCAGGTGGGCCATCGTTGACTTAAGTTGTGAGACTTGAAGGCCATGGCCAATATTAGCCATATCTTTACACCATTGCACAATTTTAGCTTCTTCTTCGTCAGTCAGGATTGTAGGTGGCCCCCTCTTTTTTGTGGATGTCAGACCATTGAGCCATGACCGCAAACTGCTAGGCGAGATTCCCCATTTGATCGCTGAACGTCTGATTGTCATGCGATGGTCTTCAACATCTGCAATGGCTTTGTCCATGTCATCCATAGACCAACTTTTGATGCTATGATCTGGGGTTGTCACTTGGTCAGCAGATGGTGGTTCCATTTCTACGTCAGTATTATGAACAGCAGGTTCAAAACCATCATTTTCATTGGTCTGTGCTGCATTATCAGAAATAACTTCCTCGTCCATGTTTACTGCTGGCTCTTCATCAACATCTGGAACATTGAATGTCACTACACGAGGTACTCTATTCAAGCGCCTCAGACCCGATCTTTTCCTCTTGTGCCTTGGTGCCATGATTGTCAATGATCAGCTACATTGTAAGTGATCAAGTGTCAGAAAAATAGTGTATAAACATTGCAAAACACAGATATAAATACAAAACACAGGTATAAACTTTGCAAAATATAAAATAGATCTATTTTATCATTCAAATCCGCTCGAAAGTGAATGGGTCTAATTCACGTTAGCACCTTCTACAATCAATTTCACACCCATTACAAATCACTCCTACATATTAATCTCCTTACTAAAGCACCAGACACCAAACACATTACACCCCAATTAATCTTTATTTGGGGTCCGATTGACGCATATGACTAATATTTTTTTTTTTTGGGTATCCCATTCTTTAGTTAAATGTATGCATATATCTGTACATATACATATATATAGATATATATACATAGATATATGTATGTATATATATCAATGTTCAAAGCACATTGTATAGACTTGGGTTTTGAAAAAAGAGCAGAAGAAATTAACCAAGGGTTTCATAATAATAATTCCTCACTGGTAGGAATACAGAAGTGCATTTTGAGATAGATGCAAAATATTCCAGGCAAGGGTTTCATGAGATTAATTCATTAAGCACATGAATTTGGAAAAAACCATGCAAGGGTTTTGACAAAAACATATTTATTTTTAATGGGTTTGTCGATTTATGCCCAAAGTGACCTGGGTTTTTTATAGACATTTGTTCAAACCCACGAAATTCCTGATCATTTCTGGAGACAAAATCATGAGACAATCGACTTTACCAGGTCGTATTTAATAATTTAAGCACAAAAGAAAACCAAATTCACTTTTTTTTAGGGTATGTATGTATGTATGCAGATACATACATACATATGTACATATGTATGTATGAAGCTGCATACATACATACATACATACATATGTACATATGTACATATGTATGTATGAAGCTGCATACATACATACATACATACATAAATGCAATGTGGGAAAAGGAGTGTAAGAGGAATGATTTATTTCATAAACAAGCAGTAATAATTTTTCAATCATCGAATAAATCCTTCATGGGCCGTGAAAGATGCAGAAGAAAATGATTAACCAGTACCATTGTTTGCATTTTAAAAGGATAGGCAAAGGATAGACATATACATCGATTTGCTGAATGAACAAGAGACACATAATGTAAAATGACAAATATATGTATGGTAGCCTGCTGTATGTGCAATGTATGTATGTATCTGCATATATATATATATATGTATGAAGCTGCATACATACATACATACATATACATATACATATACATGTGTGTGTGTGTGTGTGAAGCTGCATACATACATACATACATAACTACAATGTGGGAAAAGGAGTGTAAGAGGAATGATTTATTTCATAAACAAGCAGTAATAATTTTTCAATCATCGAATAAATCATTCATGGGTCGTGAAAGATGCAGAAGATAATGATTAACCAGTACCATTGTTTGCATTTTAAAAGGATAGGCAATGTGGGAAAAAAGGAGTGTAAGAGGAATGATTTATTTCATAAACAAGCAGTAATAATTTTTGAATCATCGAATAAATCCTTCATGGGTCGTGAAAGATGCAGAAGAAAATGATTAACCAGTACCATTGTTTGCATTTTAAAAGGATAGGCAAAGGATAGACATATACATCGATTTGCTGAATGAAAAAGAGACACATAATGTAAAATGACAAATATATGTATGGTAGCCTGCTGTGTGTGCAATGGGAAGTAGAAAAATATAAACAAATGCTACGCTATTGTATTGGATAGCCAAATGAAACATATTTAAACAGACTAATAGACGTATATATGTGTTTGTCTATATATATATATACACACATATACATATTAAACCCTGATAAATGACCCCCCTGACAAATGACCAAAAATAAACAAGAGACATATAAGAAAAAATAAATAACAACTATAAACCCTGATATAAACACTAAAGTAAATGACAAATGAGGAAAAATAGACAAATATAAATATAGGTACCATAGTCTGCATTTTCAATGGATAGGAAAAGGAAACACACATATACATCGATTTGCTGAATGAACAAGAGACACGTAATGTAAAATGACAAATATATGTATGCTAGCCTACTGTATGTGCAATGGAAAGTAGAAATTTCTTTACAAATGGTAGAATGTATAAAGTAAGAAGACACTGCATAAATGAAAATAACTGTAACTACATACTCTGCATTTTCAATGGATAGGCAAAGGAAACACACATATACATCGATTTGCTGAATGAACAAGAGACACGTAATGTAAAATGACAAATATATGTATGCTAGCCTACTGTATGTGCAATGGAAAGTAGAATTTTTTTATTAAATGGTAGAATGCATAACGTAAGAAGACATTGCATAAATGAAAATAAATATAAGTACATACCTGAGACTTTGGATATAAGAGGAATGTGCAGAGGAATGTGCAGAGGAATGTGCAGAAAATCTTTGTCATTGCTTTCAACTTTGCTGGGAGTAACATGCAATTGTGAATGTTGCTGGCTACTTTCCCCCTCTTATTTAGGAATTCGAATCTGACAATTGAATGCATTGAAATTGGTGGTTGTGTTTGAATTTTGAATTTGTTAGAGCATTTGAATTTGAAGCTGCAAGTTACGTAGGTTTTTAAAGATGATATGCATTCAATTTGGTGGTTGTGTTTGAATTTTGAATTTGGTAGAGCATTTGAATTTGAAGCTGCAAGTTACGTAGGTTTTTAAAAGATGATATGACTAAGTTGTGCATTACATTTGGATTTGATGTTTAATTGGGGAGCCTTACACCTATATTTAATTGTGCAGGTACCTACAGGAAATGAAATAAGTACATATAGCTGACATGGAGTGTGTGAAAGACTGTGCAAAGGAGTTTGTGATTATGTCATCTAAAGCACCAGTAGCTGTGCATGTATACTTGTAAATATAAAATGTAGTGAGGGACAAACATTTGCAAGTGGGGGTAATTGTAAAAAGTAAATGATTTAAATAAAATTGTAAATGGGCCTTTTTATGTGCAAGTGGAGTTCTTTTATAAATGCAAAGGCATGTTTAGTTGTGTACTTTGATTGGTGAGTGACTCATTCTGTTATGAGCAACTATTGGTGTTGTTGTAATTTTCTATTGGTATTGTTGTAATTTTATATTTGTTAATAAAAAGTTTTTTAGTGGATCAGAGTTAAAAAAATTTTGGGGGGTGGAGTGAACCTGGAGGTGGCGGTTATTCAATGGGTGGTAGCTAAACTCTTCTTCCCTAACATTTTTTTGGCTGTTTTTGCCGTTTTTGGCTGCTTTCGCCGTCGCTATTGGTTGCCGGTCCTCCAAACTCTTTCTCGTTGGTATTGAGTTTCCACCGCTCCAATTTGGCGAGGTGTCAACCTGAAAAGAAGCGTTCGATAAGGGTTCGATAAAGTGAATCTAACATTTTTTTGGCTGTTTTTGCCGTTTTTGGCTGCTTGCGCCGTCGCTATTGGTTGCCGGTCCTTTAAACTCTTTCTCGTGGGTATTGAGTTTCCACTGCTCCAATTTGGCGAGGTGTCAGCCTGAAAAGAAGGGTTCGATAAGGGTTTTAGTGTATGTTTATTAAAGTGAAAATTACGGCGAAGATCCTAATAATGAGCGCATTTTGGTTTTACTGTTTCACTGCACATTTAGGTTTACTATTTCACTACACATTTAGGTTTACTGTTTCACTGCCTTGACAGAGCAATGTTTTTTCTTTAATTATTGCTGTGAGCGGACAAGATAAATGAGCAACAATTAGTTATGGTTGTGTTTATTTAATCTACGAAATGAATCTCCTCCACTGTAGAATGGGCCATATTGGAGCTGACCCAACAATGGAGAAATGCCAGCGCGGCAGCATAGGCTGAGCGAGGGACCTTAATAAATTGTAATATATTATTTTATTTTAAATTTTACATTATTATGTAAAATTTTATATTTATCTAAATAATAAATTTTAACATTTATTAATCAATGTATTTAAATTAAAATTAAATATTAATATATTATTTATTGTATTGATTTATAATATATATTTTTATAAAATATATTATATTATATTATTTATAGTTATTAATAGTGTATATTATTTACATTATAGTTATATTTTATTAATAATTATACTTTATAAGTATATTATATATATTTTAGCAATTCCAAATTACAATATTAATATATATAATAACATATGTTATGTTATAATATATATTTTATATACTACAAAATAAATTATAAATAAAATAATTATATTTATTATTATTATATTATTTAAAAAAAAACTACTAAATATATATATAAAATGATTATAATTAATAATTAACAATTACTATAGTTTTATAGAGTATAAATTTATCGTGGGAAAATTCACCGCTATGACAAATTCATCGCTAAGTAAAATTCACCCCCAGTAATTCACTGAAGGGGAAAATTAACCGCATTAATGTTTTTTAATATATATTTTGAAAACTTTGAATTTTTTTTTCAAATAATATTCCCCTGCATTACAATACAATTTTATTTTTTAAATATTTTTTATGTTTATTTTGAGATGAAAATTATGCACTAATTTTCATAAAAAGGTTAAAAGAAAAATAAATTATTTACTTTAATTTCTACTTCAAATATTATTTTATTTTCCCATGTGTTTATTTATATATACAATTTTTTATTTTTGGGTGTGTTCCTTTACTTTATACAATAAACATAAAAAAAATATTTTAAAAAATATATATTATACAATATTGTATCATGAAACAATGATTTTTTTTTTTTATTATATAAAATACTATATATACAATTTTTTTTTCCAT
>VDFB02100084.1:0-10187 GCA_007258455.2 Sequoia sempervirens | reverse complement strand
ACCAATACCACTTATTCAATGGAGAGCATATGCAATACAAGAAAGAAATAACATCCACTTATTCAATGGGAATGACAAGGGAACATTCACTTATTCAATGGAAGTGTCGTGACCTTTTCACACATCACCCCATTTAAAATGGGGACCCCCTAATTTTTGCTCCGTTCCTCGTCTTTTGGCTTTGGTTTTGTCTCTCTCTCTCTCTGTCTCTTTCTGTTGTCTGCCTTTCCGGGGATGTGCCCGTCTTTGAGCCTAAACTTGAGATTTTGGCCAAGTCTAAGAATTAGGGTTTGCTTTCTTCCAGTCAGTTTGAAGTCAAATGGAGTGAGTGAATTCAAATCTAAGTTTGGCAATACATTCAGCATGCTTCCAACAGGTCCCCAACAAAATTTCATTGAGTTCTGACAACTTACTATTTTTAGTAAGTACCTAATTTTGGAAATTTTCTCAACACTTTTGAAATTCTAATCGTTTCATTGCATCCAGGACACTTTAAACTGCTTGCCAACAAAATTTTGAGCCAAATCTGACAACTTTCTATTTTTAGCAAGTATCACCTTCAGAAGAATATTTTAGGGTTTGCATGCGTAGTTTTTCAATGCATGTCTAGAGAATATTTATGGGTTTTCTAAGACCTACGCAACAGTATAACATGCAAGATTAGATGATAACTTTCAACAATCTTCACTTCGGAGGCTATTTTTAGGGTTTGCATGTTGGAGTCTTCAACGCATGTCTAGATATTCTTTGTAGGTTTTTCGAAAGCTTCGCAGTGATGTAACATGCAAACTAGGATCAAGACCTTTTTCAGGAGCTATCTTCAGAGGCTATTTTTAGGGTTTGCATGCAGGACTTTTTGGTGCATGTCAAGTTATTCATTATGGGTTTTTCAAGAGCTACGCAGTAGGGTGACATGCAAGCTGAGTTGGTCACTTTTTCGGGGACTTACTATTTTTAGCAGATTCATTCTGGCAGCCCCCCCCAGCACTTCAGTATCACAAATGGACCGAGATGCAACAAAAACAGGGTCAAACGGAGATCGTTTGAGCAACATGCAAGTCAAATTAGGGTTTCCAGCTTCGGGACCCAAAATGAGGGGTCGAAGGCCAGAATCTCCGAAAACCGGTGTATCCCACTACGATCAGTATCTTTCAAGGATTCCGCTGGTGAAATTTGAAGGCAATCTGAGCACTTACTATTTATAGTAAGGAACTCCAGAATCAGGCTATAAATAGCAAGTCAGCAGCAAGCGCAGTGTGAATAGGCAAGTCAACCCATGAGGATCACGTCAATCAGATTTCAAATTGAACAGAGTTGCAGAAGTCCTGAAATCAAGCAATTACTATAAATAGTAAATCACCTCTAGAAACATGCTATAAATAGCAAGTCAGCACGAGATGGCAATGTGAACAGATCAACTGTCATGAGGATCCTGTGGTTAAAATTTCAGATCAATCCAAGCTTCAGAAGATCAAAAACCAAAAACTTACTAAATATAGTAAACAGGGGCGAGCAAGCTAAAAAAATGCCTAAGTCTAAGGAAATTCCTTCACCCCCTGTGAAATGCGCCCATGTCATCTTGCCTTGAAGAATGTTGGAAATGTTCTAAGTGTCAAAAATTCCTTCACCACCCCCAATATGTGCCCAACGAGAGAGATAGGGTGAGAATATGGCTAAGGCAAAGTGTTCAAATTCCTCCAGGCCTCCCTAAATGCGCCCTGTCATGAAGGAAGGTGAGGAAAATGAGTTAAGGCATTGTTAATTCCTGCAGGACCCCCTAAAAGCGCCCTGTCATGGTGGTGTTGGAAAATGTGCCTCAAGCTTACTAACATGAAACTCCTGAAAGGGCAAAGACGGTGAGACCCTCTGAATGTCTTACCGACTAGCAGCTGTGTTCTAAACTTCTAAAGTGCTCAGATCGCCGAGACTTTGATTCTGTCTTGCCGACGGGAGTCATCGGCAAGACATGCCTATCACTGTGAGTTTTCCATCTCATTCCGCCCGAACAGACCTCTTGCCGACGGGATGGTTCCTAGTGGTTATTGGGGAGACTCTTGGCGACGAGTGGCATCGGGGAGAGACATGAAGCTTCAGAGTGACTCATTATGACAGAGTATGTCTCACCGAGGTTTTACACATTGGCAACGGATGTCATCGGGGAGACTCCTAGCTGATAGGTTTGCAGTCGATATGAACTCTTGCCGAGAGTGTTAGTCTCGCCGACAGATTTGTTTATGAATTGTCGATGGATCTCCACGTGATGAACTTCGGTGTAATCTCTTGCCAATGGTGTTGCTCTTGCCGATAGACTGGTCGAAGTAATATGAACTGTCGAGTATGAACATCGATATGACATAAGGTTCTATAAGACTCTTAGCGATAGCGAAACTCTTGCCAATAGATCTGCACAAGCTGGATTTGTGTTCGGTATGATGTCTTGCCGATAGCAGTGGTCTTGCTGATGGTTTTGCAGTGGATATCGATGTGATGTCTTAGCGATAGAGTGAGTCTGGACGACAGGTTTGAATTCGATGACTCTTGCCGATGGTAGTGACTCTTGCCGATAACGACAGTCGAGCATTGTGGCATCAAGGAGACACGGCCTAGTGTCTCACCGACATGCGATATAGTTTGAACGCCTTGACCGAATGACTATCCTACGTGGTTTGTTTTCAACCAATCAGAGAAGCGGAATGTGAACAGTTAGCAGTTGGACTATTGCGACCGTTCCTATGAGGGAGATGAACAGACTGTGAGAGAATGGATTACTCTCTGGCAATGGCAGATGACGATGAACAGTGTGAGATAATGAAGTGTTGCTCAATTGAACAAGAATTGATCTGAGTGAATTCAGTGTATGTTTTCTGAGAGCTATTTTGTACAAGATTGATCAGTGAATGTTGCTGCTGTAAATTGACATTAGAAAGTGGAGTCTATACTCTATATGCAATTTTGTTTACTGTAATACAAAGAGGCTTTTCTTGGTGTGGTGGGTTTTTCTCCCGTAAGGGTTTTCCCACGTAAATTTGGTGTCCAATTGTGTATGTTCATTTCTTTGTTTTGTTATTCCTTTCAAGTGTATCTTAATGAACTGTAATTGAAAATTTTAAAATCCTATCTGCATTCTTCCCTAAGGTTTTGGCGTTAAGAGAGTTTGTTCTGCACCTAAGCTTTCCTTACAAGTGGTATCAGAGCCTGGCCAGTTGTGTTATCCTTGTGGGTACGTTGGGTTTTTTGTGTCAATTTTGTTCAATGGGAGTCTTGTAGGAGTCTGGTAATTCGAATTACAGATTAAGATGCTTAAGCTTACAGCGCTCCGGGGAAAGATTGAAATTGAGAATTCAATGGCGATTTTTGAGTTGTGGAAACTCAAATGGAAGTATTGGTTGATAAGTGATCTTTGGCTGGCATTAATGCGGAACAAAGCCCTACGGGGCATGAAGCAAGAAAGGTGGGGACCTGAATCCGAAAATCAAAGGGGCTGATAAGGCTCGTTTAGCAAACTTTGTCCTTCTAAATGTTCATGAGAGAAAAGGCGGCATCCTCTTTGTGGAAAAAGGCTGGGAGCTATTTATCAGGAACTGAAGTCACGGTAATTGAATAAATTGTTCTTGAGGAAGAAGTTGTACTCTTTGAAAATGCAGGAAGGAGCATTTGTTGTTGATCATTTGAATGCTTTCAACATGCTGATTGCTCGATTGGCATCTGTGGGTGTGAAGATTGATGAAGAAGATTGTTGTATGCCGTTGTTATGTTCCTTGCCAGATTTTTGGGATCACTTGGTGATGGCTATTGGGAGTACGACATCCACGTTTAAGATGGAAAATGTTGTTGCTTCTTTGTTATCAGAAAAGATGAGAAGAAAATCTCCTGAGATGGCGAAAGAGGCTCTTGTTGTTAGAGGCAGATTGAAAGAAAAAGGAAAGAAAGAAGAACAAAAGTCAAATCCATAATCGGAGGAGATCAAAAGTCTCACAGTAAAGTCAAGGTGAAGTCTGCTAAAATTGTGGGCAACCTAGTCATGTCGGATTGTAAAGAGGGAAAAACAAAGAAGAAGTATTCTTCGACAATGATTCTTCTCAAAGTGATCTGACGGCTTTCATTGCAGCCATGGCTACATGGGCATCGGTTGATGTTTGGCTGATTGATTACGGAGCATCTTTCCATGACATCTCATAAGCTGGTTCACTAAGTATATGAACAATACTGATGGTGGAAGAGATTGTATTTGTGGCGATTCATCTCGGAAATAGTTGGTAGATGGAAGTCAAATTAATTCGATGGAAGAGTGAAGGGAATTAATGATGTAATACATATACGAGTGCGGCTCACGAAATTGCACTACGTTAGTAGAAGTTGATGATATTGGAGTGCAAGTCACGTTCTCTGAAAATGGCTGGAAGATGACTAGAGGCTCAATGGTACTAGCTAGGGGTGCTCGTATTGGTACCTTGTATAAGCTGGATGCACATGCTGTGCAATGCAATAGTGTTTCTGTAAAGTCATAGAAGGCTACTCATGGAGAAAAGGAGGAAAAAGTTCACGATGGTGCAAACTCTATGGAAGTTAAACTTCGGAAGAAAAGACTATGCTCACGGCATCATAGGCTTGGCCACATTGGTGAAAAGGTTTAAAGCAGCGAAAAATAAAAACCTAGTTGAGGGGTTTGATGGCTGTAACCTTGAACCGAAGATGCAGTGAATATTGTATATATAATTAAGCATGCACCAGGTGTTTTCATTTTACTCCGGTCCTCACAAATCTTAGGTTACTTTATTCATTCTAATGGTTTTGGTCCGATAAATGATCATGCTTTGTCTAAATCAAGATATTATGTATAAGTTCATTGATGATTATTCAAGAAGAGCATTTGTTTATTTTTGAAAAAGTAAATCAAAAGTGTTCAATCGTTTTAAGGAATTTAAAAACCTTGTAGGAAATCAAACTAGAAGGAAAATAAAATGTTTAAGGACTAACAATGGCAGTGAGTTTTGTTCTGATGAGTTCGAAAGGTTCTATAAAGATCATGGAATTAAAAGACATAAACCACACCTTACACTCCGCCAACAAAATCACGATTCTTTGCGAAAGGTTCCAGCGGGGCGGTGATGAAGAACCGCGTGGTATGCTTACTAAGTAGTGTTGGCTGGAGGAAAGTTTTGGGCTGGTTTAGCGGCATGTTATTTAATAAACGTTCTCCGAATTCGCTCTTCTTGAGAAAACACCTTTGGAAGCATCGTCTGGAAAGAAGCCCTCTCTGAGACACATTCGTGTTTTTGGCTGTGAGGCATATGCATATGTGCCGAATGAAAAAAAAGTCTAAATTGGAAAACAAAGCTGTTAAATGTATTTTATTGGCTATAGTGTTGGCATAAAAAGGATACAAGCATGGAATTACGTCTGAGCTTTTGTCTGGCCGAAGTGTTATTTTTCGTGAAATTTTGAGAAGCCTTCTACTTTGGATCTGGTCGGAGACAAAATCAGAGAAAATAAAAAGGATGTGGTTAGAGAATTTCTCCAACACCGGATAAAGAGGAATTTAAAATTCAAAATGTACACGAAACTAAGGAGAGCTCAAGTAGTTAGAAGAGGTTACGAAGAAGAACAACTTGACTTCGGCCTACGACACGTGAGGAGGTCAACCGTGAATAAAAGCAACCTGATAGGTATGGTTTTTCTATGTTAAATTCTACTTGTGCCTATGCTTTAATTTCTAGCACTAATGAGCCTAGGACTATGAAAGAGGCATTTAGAATGTCTGATTCAAACTCTTGGTTGGAAGCCATGAATGAAGAAATGGAATCATTAGAAAAGAATGAAACTTGGAATTTGGTGCCCTTGCTTGAAGGCAGAAAATTTGTGGGCTACAAATGGGTATTTTAAAAGAAAATAGGTCTGGATGGCGGTGTGGAAAGTATAAGAGGCGAGGTTGGTTCGCGAAGGGATATTCATTAGAGAATTGATTATAGGAGAAATTTTTCTCCTATAGCTAAAGCGACATCTATCGGTTTTGTCACTTGCAGTAGCGTATGACTTAGAGATTGAAAAAATGGATGTGAAAACAACATTTCTTTATGGTGACCTTGAAGAAAAAATTTACATGTCCCAGCCTGAGCACTTTGTGGAAAAAGGTAAAGAAAATCTAGTTTGCAAGTTGAAAAAATCTCTATATGGATTAAAACAATCTCCTAGAATGTGGTACCAGAAGTTTGACACTTTTGTTTTGTTATTGGGATTTGTAAGATCGAAATATGATCATTGTGTGTACTACAAAGCTGAAAATGATCGTGTTCTTATTATTGCTCTCTATGTTGATGATATGTTGTTCATAGGCAATAGTAAATGATTTTTGATCTAAAATCTCAGTTGTCTACAAAGTTCGAAATGAAAGATCTTGGTGCAGCCAGGTATATTCTGGGAATGGAAATAACCAGGAACAAGAAGAGTAGAAAACTTGGCTCAGTCAGAGTAAGAATATTAATACTGTTTTAGAGAGATTTTGTATGACTGATTGCAAACAGCTAGTTGTTCCAGTCTTGCAAGGAACGAGGCTATTTGTTGAAGACTGTCCAAAATCTCCTACTAAGATAGAGGACATGACCAGAGTGCCTTATGCTAGTGCAGTTGGCAGTTTAATGTATGCAATGGTCTGTACAAGGCCAGCCATTGCCCAAGCAGTGGGAAGTACTTAGTCGTTTTATGGAAAATCTAGGAAGGACACATTGGGATGCTGTGAAAAGAGTGTTTGGAAATATCCGAAGGGCACTTCAAACATGCTTTGTGTTACCATGGCAATTTGGTTGAATTACAGAGGACTTTCGGCATTCGAGGCTATGTGGATTCTAATTGGGCAGGGGGCATTGATAGCAGAAGATCCACCAATGGATATATTTTCATGATGAATGGTGGTGCAATTAGTTGGATGAGTAAGCAGTAGGTTGTAGTCGCTTTGTCCACTACAGAGGCAGAATACATGGCAGCAACACACGCTTGTAAAGAAGCAATCTGGTTAAAACGTTTGTGTTCTAACATTAGGTTTGATGCAAGGAAAATTACAATTTACTGTGATAGTCAGAGTGCTATTTGTTTGGTGAAAAATCCTACTTTCCATGCCAGGATGAAACATATTGATGTGCAATATCATTTTGTACGAGATATGGTGGAGGATGGAAAGGTCTCTTTAGAAAAAGTGGATACTCTGGAAAATGTTGCAAATGCATTGACGAAACCAGTGAGCACAGACAAGTTCAGGTGGTGTGCCAGTTCGATGGGCCTTAGTGCCCATGAATTTCAGTAGTTTTGTTATGCTCTGGAGGTGTCAGTAAGATCTTCGTCAAGTGGGAGATTGTTGGAAAATGTGCCTCAAGCTTACTAACATGAAACTCCTGAAAGGGAAAAGTCCGTGAGACCCTCTGAATGTCTTACCGACTAGCAACTATGTTCTAAACTTCTGAAGTGCTCAGATCGCCGAGAGTTTGATTTTGTCTTGCCGACAGGAGTCATCGGCAAGACATGCCTATCGCTGTGAGTTTTCCATCTCATTCCGCCCAGACAGACCTCTTGCCAACGGGATGGTTCGTAGTGGTTATCGGGGAGACTCCTGGCGACAAGTGGCATCGAGGAGAGACATGAAGCTTCGGAGTAACTCATTCTGACAGCGTATGTCTCGCCAAGGTTTTACACATTGGCGACGGATGTCATCGGGGGGACTCTTGGCTGATAGGTTTGCAGTCGGTATGAACTCTTGTCAAGAGTGCTAGTCTCGCCGACGGATTTGTTTATGAACTGTCGATGGATCTCCACATGATGAACTTCGGTGTAATCTCTTGCCGATGGTGTTGCTCTTGCCGATAGACTGATCGGACTAATATGAACTGTCGGGTATGAACATCGGTATGACATAAGGTTCTATAAGACTCTTAGCGATAGCGAAACTCTTGCCGATAGATCTGCACAAGCTAGATTTGTGTTCGGTATGATGTCTCGCCAATAGCGGTGGTCTTGTCAATGGTTCTGCAGTGGATATCGATGTGATGTCTTAGCGATAGAGTGAGTCTAGACGACAGGTTTGAATTCGATGACTCTTGCCGATGGTAGTGACTCTTGCCGATAACGACAATCGGGCATTGTGGCATCGGGGAGACAGCCTAGTGTCTCACTGACACGCGATATAGTTTGAACGCCTTAACCGAATGACTATCCTACATGGTTTGTTTTCGACCAATCAGAGAAGCGGAATGTGAACCGTTAGCAGTTGGACTGTTGCGACCGTTCCTGTGAGGGAGATGAACAGACTGTGAGAGAATGATTACTCTCTGGCAATGGCGGATGACGATGAATAGTGTGAGATAACGAAGTGTTGCTCGATTGAACACGAATTGATCTGAGTGAATTTAGTGTATGTTTTTTGAGAGCTATTCTGTACAAGATTGATCAATGAATGTTGCCAGTGTAAATTGACATCAGAAAGTGGAGTTTGTACTCTGTATGTAATTTTGTTTACTATAATACAAAGAGGCTTTTCTTGGTGTGGTGGGTTTTTCTCCCGTAAGGGTTTTCCCACGTAAATCTGGTGTCCAATTGTGTATGTTCATTTCTTTGTTCTGTTATTCCTTTCAAGTGTATCTTAATGAACTGTAATTGAAAATTTTAAAGTCCTATCTGCATTCTTCCTTGAGGTTTTGGCGTTAGGAGAGCTTGTTCCGCACCTAAGCTTTCCTTACAGAAGGGAGGTGATGGAAAATGTTTAATTCATGAAGATATTCCTGCTCCCTACCTCAAATGCGCCCAAGGAGAGAAGTAGAGGTGATAAAGTTACTAAGGCAAGTTTGAATTCCTCCTTGACCCCCTAGATGCGCCCTTGAGGAAATATGAAGCTAGAAAAGTTTCTAGGCGTTGGAATTTCCTCCTTGACCCTCCAAATGCGCCCACATTGGAGGTGGCTCTAGGAAATATGTTAAGTATTGTTGAAATTCCTCCTTGATGCATCAAATGCACCCAAAGTTATTGAAGGTGGTGGCTTTTAAAATGTTCTAAGTAAATGTTGAAATTCCTCCTCTATACCCCAAATGCGCCCATATTCAAAGTAAAGCTGCGTCATGTCCCTTCTCAAAGGACATCTCTCAGAGGACAGATTGCCTATCACATGACCCTCGTAGGGCCCATAGATCGATAGAGGGTCGAGTTTGGCTCACCTTCACTGCCTAAGTTTGATCGGGCTTGTCTTCACTCGCCTGATCGACGCTTTGCAGAATTGCTATTTTTAGCAACCGGCAAGCAGGGGACCATCGCTTTAGCGATGGCTATGGCGGCATCAGAATCACTTCGTAGGTTCGGCCGATGTATTCGGATCAGTCATCGGTTAGAATCTAGGAAAGATATTAATATTTGATCGTATTGATTAAATATTAATTAATTAATGTTTATAATATAAAGTTATAATTTTAAATTATAACTTAAGTGACTGCCTTGAGGGGTGCGCCATCATGAAGGGGGCCAGTTTAACATTTAAATTATGAATTAAATATCTGACGGAGAACTATGGAGAAATAAGAAAATTAAAAGTCAAATATTAATTAAAACCCTATTTTCAAGGGAATCACACTTTTCAGCTTATTTGAGGTTTTGCCTTGGAAAGGGAGCCATTATGAGATTATTGAGTTTGAAACTGATCAATTTTGGTCTGAGCCTGAGACTTTAGGGTTTCGTGTTCGATTGCCTTGGGGAACGAGCCATCTCCAACGGAAAGCAATTCAGAGAGTGTGCAATATCACTTGATCTATTGCCTACAGAGGTTTTCTTATTCAGAGAAAACTACAGAGCTTCAGAGATTGTTTATTGACAGAGATTCTTCAGAGTTTTTCATCCAGACAATATTTATTCATCAAGGCGCCCTCTACAGAGACTCAAATATTGAGTTTTGAGAAAGCCGTACAAAGTGTATTAAATACAGCAGCAGGCCGTACATTTCTGACAGGCCGTACCAGCATAGAAAAACGTGCTCCTTTGTATTGACTCATACGCCTATCTTCAGACCATATTCATTCACCATTTGGAGGCGCTGGGTTGCTGGAGACATTTGGAAACGCCAGACTGGAGGAAGAGCCAATGATTAATGCAGCCGTACCTTCTTACATATCATCCATGGCGGCTGAAGACCAGGTTCATTAAATACTGAAATTTCTTTG
>VDFB02100083.1:0-21302 GCA_007258455.2 Sequoia sempervirens | reverse complement strand
TGTATACAACTAAAATCGGTCAAGGCACTTAATTAATTAAATACTAATTATTTAATTAATAACCCCTTTTATTTCATCTACTTATAAATAAACTCCCAATTTATTTATATAGTTCACACTTTTCTAAATTCTTCATCTAAAATCACATTCCTCTAAATTAATTAAATAAACAAATTCACATAGTTTGTTTTATTTAATTAATAACCTTCTCACTAAATTCAAATGCCCAATTTGAATTTAAGCACATGTCTACAACACTTTTTGGCCACATCATCAAATGTCACATGTATTTAAATATGACTAATATTTAAATGGCATTATTCTCAACCAATTCCATAACAAACTTTTGACACATGGCTTTCTCACACTTTATTCTCTTACATTTGGCATGTTGTCATTGGTTAAGGGAACATCCTCCATGATTCTTCCATCTCCACTGTTCATCTCTCATGTTGAAATTTGGACTGTTGATTGCTGCCACATCACAAGATGCTTTGGAAATCCTATAAATACAACCTCTTGCTACAACATTTATCATCCATCTTTGAGTAAAATTATTATGTAGGAATAACATTGGAGCATTTGGAGTATTTAGAGTTTGAGTTTAGAGCATTTAGCATTTATCATTTGAGCATTGTAGTATCATGTTAACTTAGAATCATGTCTTAGTTCATATTTACATTATAGTTATCATCTTTGATTTCATAAATCTCCATCATAGCATCTAGCATCCTTTTTCATAGTATAATCTCCATTCTAGATAGCATCATCATAATCTTAGCATCATGGCTTCATTTGTTGATAAATCATGTAGGAATTAGATTCTTGCATTTTCAATAGCATCTCGTTTCTTAGGTTGTCATCCAAAACAATCATAGTGCATATACAAATCTAAGAGCACTCATGATTTAAAGGATCCTTAAGAATATAGAACAATGGAACGATCTTAGAGATTTGTTTTGTTTTAATTTGATTAGTTTATGATTCAAATATTTAATGTAATACGTCTCATTGATGTTTGTGTGTTTTATTATTGATTTACTAACTCTCACAATTTCACACTTACAATTATAATTTATAAATTAAATATTTAAAGAGTTGATTATGGTGTGCAAATAAATAAAAATAATATTTAAGAGGTAGTTGTTGGTAGTGGGAAATAAAATAAAATAATTAAAATTAAAGAAGAGCATGCAGTAATGGAGATTTGGGAAAATAGTAAATAAATTAGTTATTGCCTAATGGAAAGGGGCTTTCTGGGCATATTTTCTGAAGACTAATCTGGTTTTCCAGGAATGGTTCTTCTGGTTTTGGGAAAGTTGGGTTTTCTTGTTCTTGTTCTTGGAGAGTTGCACTATAGAAAAGAAATTGATAGAGAAATTGAAGTGACTAGAGCTGCAATATGGAGAAATCGAAGTATAACATCAAATCTTTAGCTGTGTCACACGATTTAAACTAAGTTCCATTATATCTCCCCAATTTTAATGTTTGTTTAGAAAAAGAATAATGGTTGAATGTCTTGGCTGAAACAAAATAAATTCTTGTAAAATTTTGAGAGTGTAACTTTGCAATTACATGGGTTGTGAATCTTTTAAGTCTTTCTTGGAAAATTGAATTGTGCTCATTATGTTAAATTCATTTAGCCGTTGAAAACTCAATTCCTTGGACTATTTTGTTATTTAGTTACTTGCTCTATTTTTCCCAATTTGACTGCAAATTATTAGAGTACCGCAACTATTGCACTTTACAAATGTCCATTCTTCACATAAGTGTAATTCCTCTATTTATTTATTCTTTTTTTTAGCAAAACGATATAGCATACTGGGTTATCATTTTGTTTCTCTATTGTTGGGAATTTTGTAAATCTCTTAAACCAATCCTTATACTAGCGTAGGTCCTGTTGTGGCATATTTACTATGTCGGCTATAGCCACACTCCTTATCTTTCCTTGTATCATTCACTTAGATGTTTCACCCCTCTTCTTTTTCCTGCACCCTTATTGGGTAGGGAAGTCTATATTTAATTGGTGTTTAATTTGGCTATTCATGGTATAGGAGTTGTGTACAAATCGGGCTTAATTTAGAGAGCTATCTTTATGCGTAACACCCAGTAACCCATAAGATGAGTTGGTACAACATAGGAACCAAAATAGTATTGGCGAGCTATCTCTTTTCTTCCTCTGTTTCTAGCATATTTGTGTCTTTACTTCTACAAGCAATATTCAATATTGGATATGTCGTTGTTTTTTGTTGATGCTAAAACCTTTGCCTAGCGTTCAAAATATGTAGTTGCATGTAACATTTGATGGTCCTGCTTGATTTTTGAAAGTTTAATCATTTGAGGATTTCATTAAAATGTTCTTTGGAGTTCGCTGCATACTTACCTTGCTCAACATTCCATGGTATAAATTTGATGTATTTTCTAGATTTGGAGATCACTGCTATCCTATATGATTGGTGTCCATGTGAAGTATCGTTGTTTCTTTTGAAGTTGGATACACAATTCTCTCACCCCTGCGTATGATTTCGATAGCTTGCAAGTCAAATTTCTTTTTTGTAGGGATGATCTATTCTAACTAGATTATAATTGATGGACCCTATGCATTTGTGAAGTAATTAATAGTGTGGAAGTTTGAAAATAAGAGCATAAGCTTGCATTTTGGATTTTTTACGTCATGCTTATAGGTGTTGATGGGCGTTAGTGGTATCATGAATCCGTTTATGTTGAATTTTGATTTAAAGTGTAGATATGGCATTCAATGCCTTTAGAATAGATAAGCTCTTTGTCTTAAATTTTGATGGAGATAAGCTTTATTAGTAATTTGTTATTTATAAGCAATACATTTCGTTATATTGGAATTGTAAGTAAACTGTTTATATCGATGTATTTAGCTCACTATGAGATTGATACCATGCATTTAGATTGCATATTAAATTGCATGAATATCGCCTAGACCACCGTATTGTGGTTTGTAAATTGGCATATATATATATATGGGCATACAGATGTAAATATTTATGAATACATGGCAATATTTTAATTTACTACTTTGACAGCAACATTTTGTTTAATTAATGCATATATATATGTGTGTGTGTGTGTATATATACATATATATATGTATATATATTGTAGACATGAAAAATATACCAATCACTCTTGATCCTGATTACTAACACCGCTTCATCCTGAATCATCCCCTTTGCTAATCATTTAATCAGATAGTTTGTATTTAATTAAATTCATCATATTTCATCCCTTAATTAAATAAATCAAATTTATCTAATTAATTCATCATCTCCTGTTAATTGAATAAATCAATGTTAAGAGTTTGCTTGCTTTGATAGGATTTGATAGCTTTCTTTGTTATGTTCTTCATTTATTTCCTATTTTGAGGATTGTAAATGAATTCTATGGGGAATGTGGATTTAAATTTGCATATTGATCTAATTGTGTGATTGTTTGTTGTGTTTGTGCAGGTCTACAATCTCCATTCACACAGATACATACACACATATATATCACTTAGGTAACAATATTATGTTTAATACATGTATATGTACACATGTATGCATATGGTGTTTCTAGCTAAAGTTTATTGTTGCCCTTAGTTCTAATTGAATATGTCAACTGAATAAATGAAAATAGGGGGGAAAATAAGATAAGGTAGAATTGATTTATTTGTAATTAAATACATGAGGAATTTGATTATATGGAATAATAGATTATTTGTGAGTTAAGATGGACTCTTAGTAAAAATGAAATGGTTGCTTGTAATCCCATTCTAGATTTCATGTTCTATTATTGCTTTGAGTTGTTGTATAAAGTAAAGTGAATGATTTTTGATTTAGAAATAATTGCGGGTTATTGTGCTAATGTTAAGTCATTATGGGAAGTAGATGTTGGAAGTCTTCCAGAGGCTTGGGAAATGTGTTGTGGGTGAATTGGTGTGTTGTACCCTTGTGCTGAGTGACATTATACTTGATATGCGTTGTTGTGGGTTTTAGCCATGCATTACTTTCTTGTTATTACAATTGTGTTTGAGAGCAAGATGGCCCATTCCTTGCTCGAGATATATATATATATAATTTTGTGGTTTTTGGTTTCATGTACATAAAGGATATACCTTGTTGATTTGATTGGGTCTCTTATCTGCTAGTAGGGGGAGTGGCTCTCAATGGGGGCCAGCACACAAAGTGGCACCAGGGTAACCCATGTGGGAGTTTCTTAACTTAGTGATAACATTAAAATGAATTAGGGGGTTGGGTAGTTTACACATTAATCAAGATAAGTGAATGTTTCGCCCATGCCTGTAGTGCTCGTTTAGGCTAAGGATGGATTGAGAAAGCCGAGTTGGCAATGCTAACTTCCTCATCCTCATGAAAGGAAGATTGGCTCCGCATGTGTCACCCCGTGGGGCCGACGGCTAGTAGGAGACTGCTAGGGTAACCATAGATGGGGGCTAGTGGCTAGTGATAGACTTCCAAGGTAACCCATGTCAGGACCATGTGATGGAACTCTTCCCTCTACAAATTAGTATTCCCTTGTGTATTCTTTCCCTTTGGTATGTGATGTCCTCTATAAGCAATGTATAATATTTTGTGATGTGTTGTTCTTGTAATGTTATTTGTTCTTTGTTTAGCCTTGCTATGTCAGTTGTGGTCATCTTTTCATTGTTGTTGTTGGACCAGGTGTTATCTGCTAGCACGGGTGGTGGACCTTAGGGTTCCACATGGTTGGGTGGAATGTGTCTTGCACTGCATTAGGTTCCCTTACTTTATTCGTGTTCATGGTGACTACTCCTAGAGATGAAGACTTTTTCACTTGTTTCAATTCATGTGGACTATCTTTTATGTACTTGTAATGTACTATAAATCAATTATAGCATGTAATTTAATTTTGATGTACTCTCCTCTCTCATTCGAGGAAACAATGATGTAATAATGTAATGTTGTAATTAATTGTAAAATCTCTCTTGTAATGATAAATGTAATTGATGTTATTGCATGAAATGGATAATTCATATTAGTTGATCTTGTAAATTGATGATTAAATGAAATCCTGATTGTTAGATGGAATTTGATAAAGTAATGATTTACAGTTCTTGTTAGTTTAGTTAATGGGAATCTAGTAGCGTAGTCATGGACCTTAGAGGACTTAGGTTAGAATTCAAGCTAATGGTTCATTGCAATATTGAGAATATTATACATTAAAAAAAAAAAATGTTTCATTTTTAGGTGTATAGCATGTTGTCCTCTAGGGTTTCATGGCGGGGCATTACAGGAATCACCCTAGAGCCATTTGATTTACAAAGATTGATATTTGACCTTTTATTCATATGCATAATTAAAACACTTAAGTCATTTTTTGGGCCTAATAGAATGGTCTATTTATTAAATCTTATCTTATAAATATTTGTTGTTTCCTTAAGAGATCATTCTTAGTTTGATTTTCCTTCATAGAAAATTAAAATTAATGTACAAAAATATTTCATTATTCAACGGACAACTACAATTGCATTTCAGAATGAAATGTTCAGATTGTTAGACTTGCAAACTCAAACGTCTAGAATCAACCTAGAGTCATTAGATTTACAAAGATTAACATTTGACCTTTTATTCACATGCATTATTAAAATGCAAGTCATTTTTTTCACTAGATAGAATGGTCTATTTATTAAATCTAGAGTGTTATAAGCTTGATGATGGTTGCACTATTGAAATGATTCTATTATTGTAAGTTACATTCTTGTGCTATGATGACATGTGTATTTTCTTGATGTTCTTAATTAATATGTTAGTGCCCGAGATCTTTTAAGAAAAAGAAGTAATATCCTCTTTTGATATGAAGCGAGAGAAATTTATTGAGTTGATAATGTGATATTGAAAACAATATGAGGTACTCTACATGAAGCTAGTTGTCATTGTGTCAATTGAAATAAGAAATTTACAATAGATTTCATATCATTTGAATGCTTGAGGTACTCTCAAGTACAGTCTACATGAAGCCAGCTGTCAATCAAAATAACATTCACAGTGTGTAACATGCCCATTGTTCTACCTAGTATTTTTACTAAGTTTTTCCCACAAGTAGATAGTTATGCTACTGAGCCATAAAAAATTTATTTTCTATTTAATAATAAATGCATCATTTGAAATATAACTTTATCCAAAATTTCCATTGCATAATCAAAGAATCATTCCAATAATATAAGTAATGATTTAAATTACATAAATATATTCAATATAATATTTCGTATTTACAATTTCCATATAGATGGATACATGATTATATACGTAGCTTTAACAAGTTGACATGAACTAGAAATACAAACTAGTACAGATGTCCCAATATTGATGCATACATTCTAGATGTCCCCTTTCCTTGGTGCATACCTTCTATTTGTCCTCAATGCTAGCGCGTACATCTTCAATTCTTGAATAAGAAATACCAACAATCCAAAATGTCCTCCCAAATCTTGGCCACCAATTGCATGAGGGGAAGCATCACTCAAACACTTTTCTGCCAACCATGGAATAACTATAGCCCCTCACACATCTACCAAACTTGGTAAGATGGCCCTCCCTTCGACGAAGAGATTGGTTTGGTAACCTCATCCTTTAAATAGCCTTTCTTGAGCATAGTGATGTGTCCTACACGTCTAGAGCTTACCATAAAGTCAACCTCTAATTCTATGATATTCTTAGCCTAGTATGTATTTAGATCATAGTGAATTGACAATGTAGACAGTGGCTACCTACACTACTTTGGCCAAAGATTCAACACCTAATACTTTGAGTGAGGGTCACCTATATTCACCACTTTGTATTTGACCATTAGTATTCTATTCTAGGTTATTCCCTTTCCCATGGATTATCCTAACCCCAAGAATAACCTTACCATTAACTCAAAGCTAAATGACATTGCTACTAAGTATCTACAAGCAATTCTATCTTACCAATTAACCACATAGGTGAACATAATGTCATAATGTTAAATGACTCTATTTCAGAAGTATAATATCAACAATAAAAGTCCCCTTTAAAGAGTGTAATCTCAACAATAAATAATTTCCATCAAAATTATAATCTCATCAATAAATGACCTCAAAATGGTCTCAATCAAAAGTATAAACTTCAACACTAAATGATTCCAATCAAAGATAAAATCAATAATCAATGATCAATTTGATCATATAGGTTAATCTCAACCTATGCAATTGAAACAAAGATCAAATAAACGACCCAAACAAGTAGGTTAATCTCAACCTAGGGTTTCAATAAATAATCAAGTAAATATCCCAACCCAATAGATTATTCTCAACCTAGGGTTTCAATCAAAAGTAAAGCAATGATCAACTGATCATTCAAGTATAGATTAACAATATGGTTTGCATGACATTACATCCTATCAATGACAACATGAATTTCATACCATCATTATTGTTGTATTGCTAACCTCAGTATTCCCAAGGTTTACCTAGCATTATAAGATAAAAAATTCAAGTTGCCTCAAGACATCAATGTAAACCACATTTATCAGTGCATTCTACATATGTATAGTATAGACTAACTACATATAATCTAAATAGAAACATCATCATCTAAAATTATTAACCCAATATGACAGGTTTCTCCAAGATAATAAACAAACATGAAACACGCAAGCATATACAAGCATCTCACACAAATAAAAGACAATCTTTCAACATGACAGTATAATAAACAATATTTCCAACATAATAACAAAGAAGTAGAAATAAGCATGTGTGTTTAAAGCTCCAATCGATTAATTCTCTCTCCTAGCTTAATGGATCTAGCTTGCTTGCAACTTCCTCCAAGAACAACCTCCAAAATCCTCTTCTAGCCTCTCACTAGCTCTCTCCACAAATCCAATGTAAATCAAAAAAATAACTTTCAACCTCAAAAAATCTCAACACTCTCTGCATAAAAATTGTGGCAAAATAAGACAAGTAAATCATATTGACAAGTGATGCATTTGGTAGAATGAGCACCTCTATTTATACTAATTTGTGAGCAACCAAAGGCCACAAACAAGTTAGTATTTCTACCACCTTTCCATCCTCATGCAATGACTCACCTAATTAACTCACAGGTTTGTAACACATCACAATCCTCACCATTTAATTGGTTGATTCAACTTTATATATGAGACAACAAGCTTAAAACAAGTTTCCTAATTCGAGTTTCTTTACAAAATTTTTCCAAGTTTGCACTTGACTAAGTCTCTATTCTATTTGCAGGCTTATGCGCAATTTGAAGACCTATGTCGCCACCTTCAAATGTTGGTGCCCAATTTGAAGATCTATGTCGCCACCTTCAAATGTTAGTGCCCAAGTTTATAGTGTGGGATTTTACTGATTCATATGGCATTTAAAATAGTCTACACATCACTTCAAATGTTAACACAACTGTGCATGATCTCATGCGTGCTTCTTCCTTTGCTTTGACTTAGTCTTACATTCTTTATGCTCTAGTTTTGTCTCTCATTTATATGTTGAATTGAAACTCCACTTTATATGCTTATGCACTGTGTTAGACTTCCTTTCTTGAGCTCATTATGTGTAACATATAAAGGTTTTAGCATTGTTCAAAGATGGTAAATGTTGGCTTATAAACTCCTCTCATACACATTACATGCGTAGTCTTCCATTCATATTGCACTGCCTTTATTATCATTTACTTTGTCATTCAATTAGCATATTCTCTATGATATGCCATCCATGTGCTTATATAAGTTATACACATATTCATTATTTGGATGGCTTTAAATTCTTTTCCCAATCACTATATATATTCCTTAAACATTTAACCATTTGTTGGCTTTATTAAGCCTTGTTATTTTTAATATGGCCCCGCCATATATGCATTCCTATTTACTTTAAAATATATCAAATACTTATGTATAATAATATATATATTATTAATGTATATGCAATATAACATATTTTGTTATATTATATATTGTAATGACCTAAAATGTATCCCTCTACATTTTCGCACTTGTTTGGGCCCTCCTTGTTAAATTAAGCTTAATGTTGCCTTGATTTAGTGTTGTAATATGTTTAACACATTCAAATTAGGTCTTGGGCCATTGTAAATTAAGTAAACCTAGTTGTGCCTTATTTAAGGTGTTGTAAAGTGCACCTTTACACTTTCACACTAATCTAGGGTTTTATTAATAAATTGGGCTTCTTTATGCCTTAATTGGCCTTATTTTGCATCCACAAGCCTTAATTAATGCATCTTTCCAAGGATAATCCCGACATTTACCAACATCCAATCATAATTCATGTGTTTTTGGATTGTATGGCTTAGATTTAGTGATTTGGGACTCATACACCACCTTGGGCGTATGGGTCCCACCTAAGTTTTGGTGCCCCAATTTGGTTTTCACATAAATCTAAGCCCTTTCTTGAAAAATGTGTCCCATGCTTAGCCTAATGGGACTCATACGCCACAACTGGTGTATGAGTCCCACTTAGATTAGGCCCAAATTAAATTCAAATTCTTGGCGGGATTTTATTCTCCTAGATTTGACATCAGCTGGTAGTGTTGTAATTTCAAGAAATTTGGCATAAATAAGTATAAATACAAGGTTTTTTGACTTATTTTCCACCTAGAATGCAATCAAGTGACCTAATAATTTCATGAGAGCATTCCTTATAGAAAATTTGAGTTCACAAGAGCATGCAAGTGCTTACAAAGGCATTCAAGAGCCTTCAAGAGCTGGTTATCAAGTATTTTGGAGCATTATTCAAGTATCAAGCATCATGTCAAAGTCGTCATGCATCATGTTTGTTTTTGAGATAACATTTGTGATGTAGGGTTATATGATTCAAGCAAGCATTCAAGTAAAGATCCATATCATTCAAGCAAGAGTCAAGATCCACATCCATTGGAACCATTTCATACATGTTTGCAACACTTTATTCCTAGGGTTTGGTGAGTTGCAACATAGCATTTTTTTCATTCATCATTCCTCCTTTCTATTTCATTTCATTTCAAGGTTTGATTACCAAAACAGGGTTTGACCAAAGCAAACCCCTTTCTACTAAAAAAACAACATTTTCCCCTCTCTTTAGTGTGTGATTTGTAGATCTAGGTTGAAGATCATCTGAGGAGCAAGATTGGAGAAAAGTTGTCAAGGTTACAAAGTTTTCAAAGTTGTCACCTTGTTTACAAGACCATTAAAGGACACCTACATGGCAGAATTTAGCAATTCAAATCCAAAAACCAGATTGAGAAGAAAGAGTAAAGATTGAAGAGCAGATTCAAACTTTGACCCTCTAAAAAGGCTAAGTAGGACTGATACGCCACTTCTAGTGTATGAGTTCCAGTATAGTGAATTTTCCAGATTTCAAGAATTCTAGACCTGTCATTGCTAGATTTTTGTTCCTACCCAGAAACCCTAATCTAGTACTAAATCACCCAACCTAGCATATGAGTCCTAGTGTGCATTGAATTCAACATTTTCAGCATTTTAGACCTTGTTCTAGGCTACTACAGGTTTCTAGGTGCACCTTTTTGATTTCTCATTTTTCTGTTATGATTTGCATTCATTTCTAGGTCATCTATTCAAGTCTTGCACATCATTAGGTTTTTCAAGTTACTTGTCTTTCCAAGACCCAGCTTGGTGGCACTAGTATAATTTGGTAAATAAATGACTACATGACTAAAAATTTTAGTCACAACAACTAAAAATGATTAAATTCTAGTCAATTTTTGCAACACAACTATAAATGACTAATTTGATCATCGGGTAAAAAAAGGGAGATAATAGTGAAAGAATAAGTTTTTTTTTGGGTGCCAAACAATGAAAAAGAGGATTTTGACTAAGTTTTTTGGGCCAAATAATGAAAAAGAGGATTTTGACTTAGTTTTTTGGGTGCCAAACAATGAAAAAGAGAATTTTGACTAAGTTTTTTTTTGCCACCAAACAATAAAAAAGAGAATTTTCATTCCTTGTGTCTATTGAGCCACGTAACAAGAGGAAGGTTAGAGGTTTTTTAGTTTGTTGATTAGAAGAAGTCCAAAGATTTTTTGAGGGAATGGCGTAGAACCAGTAGTTGGTTGCACCAGTATCTATCCACGTTGTTGAGAAGACCTGGGATAAAGGAATGTTGAGTTTGATATGAAGAAATATTTCTTTGTTGGCTTTGAATTCATCCACACTGCAGAGATTCACAAGGGTTTGAAGACACGTTGCATGCACGAGGAGATTGTCCAAGGTTTTGAGGACAGAGCATGCCCACGTTGAGTAATAGTCAAGGTTTTCCTAGAATCCTTTATCCTCACATCTTTCCAGGTATACTCTATGCCATTAGGGTTTTTAGTTTTTTTTGCAGTTTTGAGGAAGATCTTGCTTGTCTCCTCATGAAGGTTTTATCCCTGTCAAAAGCCCAAACTAGGAATTCAAAGCTCTTATTAGGAAAACAACCACTTTCATAGGTGATACTTTCATATCACAATGCAGATCTTTTGAGAAGATCACAGGCCATGATATGTTTAAGACATGACAGTAGTCTCATTATTGAAGTGTCAATGGGTTTTACTGGTTATGAGGATTTTTTCTTGTTATCAATGGCAATATCTATGTCTTTGTAAAGAAAATAATGATAAATAAATGGAAATATGTATGTTTTACTATCTTGATATCATCAATGTCGACCACCATTAAAATTCAGCCACAACCTATGGGTGAGAACCGCTTCTTTGGCCAATAGGTTTTCGTCCTTGGCCATTTACAAACTAGTAGGGGTTGGTCCTCTAGTTACTAACAATCTGCAAGGTTTTGTCCTCAAATATATTTGTTTGAAAACAAATGCTCAAGACAAATCTCATTAGGGTTTGATGTGGGTGTTCAAAAGTAACCTACCATTGCATGTTTTCTTTATCTAAATTATCATGACTATAGCTTCTCTTTCTTTTTATACATCCCTTTCTACCTAAATAAAAAAGTGTTTTAGATCTCCCTTATCTCCCATTGCCATGTGGCTATAACTATCCCATGAATCCTTCATGATTGATCTTTCATGACTATCATTCATATCTAAAGATGGCAGTTTAAAAGTCTTCAAGATAATTGTGTTATGTCCTTTCATGTCTTATAAATATTGATAACCATGAATATCCTATTTCAGTGAGGTCAATCTCAATGCAATTACTTGATATCCACTTATGCTAGCTTCAACTATGACTAAGGTCATATTTACTATCATGTATGAGCTAACTATCCTCATAAAATTTTGTCACTATCCATTAGTTATAGTAACTGTCCCTACTTCTTGATTTTTCCTTAGCTTCATGGTACTTGTCCTATTTATTACAATCATAGAGAGTATCTTTTGCATATGGATTTCCCTTATATCCAATGACAATTACTATCATCTTTTATGTCTTATAACCATCTTTTAGTATCTGTAATTTTCCTTTTTATAAATGTTTATGCACAAATCATTTCCCTTTGTTAATAGGTCTACCACTATTGAATGCTCAAGGAGACCTTCATGGTGAAAGCCTTTGCCATTTGTAATATGATTGTATTTAATAGAGCACTATCCTCTTCAAAAAATTTCTTTCATGTCTTCATGAATCTCTCATAATCCAAGGGATAGCTAAGAGTTGTCCATGTAGCTTGCACTTGACACTATCATGGTGATAACTTAAACAGTGCATGACAACCTAGGCAGTGTCAGGTTGTCACACAAATTCAAACTTAAACTTTATTAGTTATTGTATTCCTTCAACCACACAATTCCTATTATTTAATATGAGCATCAAACATAGATAACTTGGAAAGTAAATCAACACAATGAACACTGCATTTTACTGGAAACCCAATAAGGAAAACCACAAAGAGGCTAACCTACACTATATAGTATTTTAAAAGAGGCTCACTACGAAAAGGACTCAGTTTCCAAGTACAAAGGCTCACTGCCTACAAAAAGGACTCACTTTCCAACAAGAGGTTCACTGCCTACATAAAGATTATACAAAATAGAGTAAGGCTTTATAGCCCAAACATGAACTAGAAAGATGCACCTATTATGTGTTGATATAGTTCTGGATATGCTCACAATTGTTGCCTTTCTAATCACACCTTCGCATTCATTGCTTCTTCACTATTTTCTCTACCCTTTACAGCTTCTACATCACACACCCATTTCTATGTCACACCACACACACTCTTATCAAATTGTTTTCCATATACTTATACATATACTCGATCTCCATCGCAAGCACTAATTAGGTCAGCCAAAATTAGATGTAATTTATTTATAAAGGCTATTAGCTATTGGCTCCAATAGTTCACAAAGTATTTCCAAACAATCTTTAGCACATTACTTTATGTTGGCTCAAACCAAAAATAGATCGCACATAAGTTTTCATATCAAATCAAACACACAAAACAATCTTTAGCACATTACATCATGTCAGCCTGCCAACCAAAAAATAGACTACAAAAGTTTTCATATATCAAATCAAAATTATCTTAACAAGTCACCTGTGAATAGTCTTTTAATGCAAAAGCAACAATCATTTTGTTGGTTGCTATGTTGTAATGAAAGCACCGTGAGCATGAGATAACCCTCGACTACGCATGCCTTTAACATCCATCAATAGTTTCCCAAAACTCGCAATCAAAAATTGTCAATTGTGGAAAAGTGCAGACTAGAATACCAGATGGGCAACCAAAAATATTGGATCAACAACCGGAGAGGATAAGCACTGGTGTAAGACTACTAGACCCAACTACCAACATACTACCAACATGGTGACATCAATGACAACAAATAGATAAATTTACTTCATTTTTCAAATAGAATCATATGCAAACTTCTTGTCCTCATTCATCACTTGACTCATTGTAAGTATTCATTGTCTTTTGTCATGAAAAAAACCTTATCATTTCCATATGATCATTGGCCTTGCACAGTCCTTTTAAGTAACATTCATAAGGTTTAAAAAATATTGATCACTCTCTAGAATAGCCCATTAAATGTGGGTTGTACTTGAATGCACTGCATAATTGATATAACACAACCACTCTCCATATCAACCAAAGTTATAGGCTCTTTATTGCAGCATGAGGTAATCGCTCTTGGATCATGCTATCATTACATTGTAACCTATTAAACTTGAGTCAACCTAAATGCACCCAATGATGATTGACACCTAATTGTGATGAAAATGATTAATTTGTACATGAATTGTGCTAATATGTGTGCCTCCATTTCTATCACAACATAGCCACATTAAACTTGGGTCACACATGAATGCATCTGTATTTATTATAGCACAACTGTGCCACATGACTAATAGAGTTATGGATCACATAATTACAATCACAAAAAAATGTTCCTCGGTTGTACTCTTATGGTGATTCCATTATCGTTACAACATAACCCTTTGGAATTATATTGTTCAAATCCTTACATTGTTTATTTTCTCTTTAGATGGATGGAAATTCAATGGAAAGGATTTGTATGCAGGTCATGCTCATATAAGTGCCTTCGTCACCATTACACAATAGTACATTGGAATTTCCTTTCTTGAACCTTTTCTTCATTTTTTATTGTTAGGGTTTCTTAGTGATTATTCCATTTCCACATGGCATATTGATAAAATAAACCAAGTAAAAAATCATTTTGTTTTTAGTTAACACCTCCTAACTTTTGGAATGAATGTTTGATTGCATTACTTCGAGTGTGAAGAATTTATTTTTGCTTATAATACATCTATCAGAAAAGTTGCATTAGAAAGCTTCTCTATGTTGAAACCCATCTTGTAAATCTTGTTTCTAGTTTCTACTTGTATACCTTCATGGATTTTGTGATTTATACAAATTTCTTTTGGTTTTGATAGTAAATGATAACGTACCCTTTGAAACTAAAACAGATTTTATTAATTATGGTTTTAAGGATGATTAAACGTTTTATTTAGAAGGGGTTAATATGTGGCATTTTTATGTGCAGGAAGAATAGATTGTGATGCAACATTTAGGTGCATTTTAAAACCTCGACGTTATCAATGACATAACTAGGTTGGAGAGTACCTTCAACCTGTCTAAAACACTTCTAGGTCTTTTCAATTGGAAGCAGAACCTGAGTGTAGGAACACAAATATCAGTGGATAGAGGAAATCATAAATCTGCTGGTCCAATTTCAAATCCAATTTTAGGTTGTGAATATCAAACAGAGAAAGCCCGTACTTTTAAAAGATAAAATCATAAATATGTTGGTCCAATTTCACATCCAATTTGAGATCGCTAAGCTCCTCTACAAAAGGAAGTTCCTTTGGCATCTAAAGATAAAATCATAACTGCTGGTCCAATTGAGATCCACCTGAGGCCCCTCGGGCTCCCACAGAAAGTTCCTACATTCTAAAGATAAAATCATAAATCTTCTTGGTCCAATTTGGAGGTCCAATTATAAGGATTTTTCTTTTAATTATACTTTTGACATTTTGGGTTGATACAAATTGTTATTTTAGAATTATGGTATTTCTTTTCTTCTGATTTTTTAAACCCTCATTTCAAGGAAGAGCTCCGAAGATGGTTCCTTCAGATAGATACTACACTTTTATGCTATAGGTTCCATCTAGAAACACCGTAAGCCTCGTAATGTCATATTTCAGCATTTTATGTTGATATGGATATACTTAACTCTATAGTTAATTGTTAAAGATAACAGCCAGGTTATATAGTTGAAATTATATACACATTGTTCTAAATTCAAAAATTTTCATTTTATCTTCTAGGAGAACATGGGGAGCTCGAGATAGTATCATTCACTCAAATCTCGTAATTGGTTTTTTTCATTAATTGTTCATTTCACTTCATTTGATCTACATAGCCCCTCGCTACATTTAGAAGATGCTAAGATGCTCAAAATACAAGAAACTTCATTCTTAGGAATACCTGCTCAACATTCCTGATCATAACAATGAACAAAAGATCAAATATTATCCCAACTTTAAGAGGTTTTCATCAAATTTACTTTCATTCTTCCGATTTTACCTTATTCCTCACTTCATCCATGTAGAACTTTCACCGAGATCCTATTGTTAGTCATATCTTTACCAAAATGATACTAATTTCACCAAGCAACACTGAAAATTTGGTCTTACTAGATAGTATCGTGTTGAAAATTTCTTTGAAGTTATTTTGGAAAAGAAGCTCCCCGAGAGTATAATAATAATGGAACATGACTCCATATCTTTGATCGGATATTTCGAGCTTAATGACCTTCATCAAGAATGAGCAAACCCAAGATCTCTAAAAGTATTTTTCCAATATGCTTAGCCTCTTCAGGAAGGCTCACATTTGTCTCACAAGTTAGGCATACAAAAATATTGTAGCCAATAACAAGCACACTTTTTCTTCTATGCCACCCACTTGTGAGAAAAATGTGAGCCTTCATGAAGAGGCTAATCATATTGGAAAATTGCTTTTAGAGAGCACAGGTATGCTCATTCTTGATGAAGGTCATCAAACTCGAAATAGTCAATCAAAGATATGGAATTCATGTAAAAAGGTTAATTCAAAACTACATATTATACTCTCAAGAACAATTTTCCAAAATAACTTCAAAGAGATTTTCAACACATTGTATCTAGTAAGGCCAAATTTTGTCAATTTCTACTTGGGTAAAAACTTGAAGCTATCCTTGACACCTGGTAAACTTATGGCTAACAACAGGATCTACAGGTTGAGGAAGTTTTTCATGGATGAAATTGGGAATAAAATTCAGAATGGAAAAGAGAGTGGAAAAGTAGAATTTGATGAAACTCTTGCAAAGTTTAGGTTAATGAATGATGCTTTTTTTCATTGTTATGATGGGAAGATTCTGAATAGTCTTCCCAAAATAAAGGATTTTATTGTGATTTTGAGAGTATCTTCTATACAACAGGCTATCTTAGATCAAATAAATGAAGCAAACAATTGTGAAAGAGCTAGGAATTTTGAATTTGAAACAATGGTGTCTTATGTATAGACTCCCCCTATGATTTTCTCCTAGAATAAGGTATAGCAATTTTGAATATGAAACAATGGTATATGAACAACTATTTAGCCTATCTGTTATGTTATAACAATTAACTATAGGTTAGAACATATCCATTTCAGCATAAAATAACAAGTGAAATTCACCTCAAATTATACTGTGGTAATTGCTTTGTAAGGAATTTTTCACTCCATGAACATTCTTTGTTCACATCAGTATGTTGGTTATTATCTTGATCTCCTTTGCTATCAAAAGAACAATGAAGTTTATTGCATAACTCATGACCACTTTGTAGTGCTATGATCTAGTGCTCTTTTACTTCTTACTCACCATGTTCTCAATCACCATATACAAATGACATAGAGGACAAATCTTTGTCACCATTTGATAGTAAGTTTCATTGTTTTTGGATTGTTTGTTGTGATTCAATCACTTTTTGACAATGTTCTTCCTTTCTCAGTCCTATAGGACAAAGGACAATTCATAGTTTGCAAATCTCTAACAATGATATTCCTTTTAGTGATCTCAGAAACCTAATTCAATGTGTTATCTTCTTCATTTCTTAGTGCTAACAATGCCTACACAATGTTTTCTCAGTCACATTTATAGTGCTCCTTCATTTGAAGATATTATTTTGCTTAAACAGTAATGGTTCACTGAATTCATATTTTTTCTTGCAAACATCTTGTTGCACTTGTAGAGTTTTTTTGTGCATAATATGTAGTTAATATGCCTTTAAATGGAGCTCTTTTGTAGAGGCAGTATGATAACAGTGTCAATAAAATAACAGTGTTAGTAAGATGTATGATAGTAGATACACTGAGAATGGAAGGTATAATGTTTTGACAGTAAAAGAATCATTTATCTTCTTAGATCTTGACACAAGTTTCCTTGGAACATAAGATAGTGTATAATGTACTCTATTCCACGGTATCCACCTAATTCCATACCACTTAGAGAAGCAATGACTAAGAGTATATGTGCCCTATATTTTGCAGCCCAAATGTGTTTTTCTAATGGTTTTCCACAATTAGGAAGAAGGTATGTCATGAAATGGTTGTGCCCACTCAAAGATAAGCCTTACAAAGAATTTATGCACCTATGAAAAATACCATAAGCTACTTCAAAATACACATTGGCACCTTTATGATTATATACACATCTTTTTGCCATAGTTTCAAAATACACATATATGATAATATTCACACAACAAGAACCTTGAAAGGCCGGAAACCTTGCTCTCATTCTTCCTAGGTCTCTCCTCAAGATCTCGTATTAGTATTTGTGAGCTCTTTACAATAGCTTATCCACTGATGAAAAGACTCCCCTCATTTGCTAATGGAATAAATTTTCATCTGCTATGCTTGAATGTGTAATGTGATGTAGAACGTTCAATGTCACAAGGCACAGTTTGAGAGCATAATTTTGAGACTTGATATCCATAGAATCCAACTTCTTGCAACACAAAATGTAGAACTAGCATTCAAGGAAGGTGCTTTCAATATTGTTATTGCTAACTGAGCACTCATGCTATCTCCCAATTTTCTTCCAACTAACTGGTTATATGAGTGACTATTTCTCATTAAGGCATAACCATATTTGGAAGTGGATTTTTATCAGATATTGTAGTTGCAAGTTGCACTTTGGATCACCAAATCCTTCACAAAACATTCTACAAAACCACTGCAACACTGCACGACTATTGTTGGGCCTTCACAGTGATGCGGGGAGCTTTACTTGCATCACTGCAAAGGCCCAACAACAACCGTGCAGTGTTGCGGTGGTTGTGCAGAAGGTTTTGTGAAGGATTTGGTGATCCAAAGTGCAACTTGAAACTACAATATCTGATAAAAAACCACTTCCAAATATTCTTTTGATGGATGTTCATATCCTCATCCAAAGCTCCAATTCACACACAAGTAGTAAGGACACTTTCAAAGGTTGAGGAGTTGGGATATACACCCATTGGTTGCATTTTATTTAAATTTTCTAAGGAATTTTTAGAAAAACCCATTTTTAAGATATCCATGATATCACATTTCTTTGGGGCATTTTTTGAAACAATTCACTTGCCTTGTCTATGCTTCCACATTTTCATGTATGTCTAGCAGGGAACTTGCAACTACAACATATGACAAAAAAATCCCTACTGTTATGCTTTGATGGATGTCCCTTCGTTATTACTGGATATTTGATGTAGTGCACATTATTATAGTGCAAGCCTATTTTTCAGATTGTTTCATTTAGCATCACCAATATTCTCCATAAGAACATTGTCCCTAATTGAAATGATGGAAATGGTTCACATCTCTTAGAACAATTTCTTGCAACAATCTTGGAGATGAATTTAGATGCAATGTGAAAATCAGAACATACTCAAAGGTTCTTAACAACTCTAATAGTTGTACCAGGGGCCATGTTTAACAAACCAAATGCAATTGCTAACTTTTCACTATGGTGGTAAATAAATGATTCTTTTTTCTTCTATTCCACAACATTAAGTAAAAGTCTTGAATCTAGAAATACCTTACTGCCTTCATTTTCCAAGCTAATTTCTCCAATTTTGCATAGCTCTCCCATGTTTTTGGATGTGATCTATCTCCTACAATTTTTTAATTGATTTATCTTTATGTTGTGTTTGGACTTACTTTAACTTGCAATACAATGCACTTTTATTCTTTCTGAATTGAGACTAATAGTAAATTTGTTGGTTGTATTGAGGCATAGCTTCATTCATGGCAGAAAAGGTAGACCCTATTGCTCATATCAGATAACACGTTGCATATAAAGGAGGAAAGATTCTAGTTGGGTTATTGTTGACTGCATTGAAGGAGAGAGCTTCATATATGGGACATGATCAACACTCTCCTTCTTGGATTCTACACGTTACAACTTTTTCTAGGAATATTGCCCATGTTGTAAAAGTTTTAAGAGATGAAAGGGGCATGTGCTCACATTGAAGGGCTCCAAGGATGCATTTCCATCATTGCAAAAGCTTTTTGGGGAAGTTTCTTTCTTGCAATCATTTCTGTGAAATATTGTAACTCAGATTTTTAGTCTTGTGTCTGAAAATAAAAATTGTAATACTCTATTTCTAAGTTGTAACTAGAACACCTTTCTTTTATTAATAAAGTTCACTGAGTTTTCCTTCTCAATGGTTTTCTTATTGTGTGCAATTGATGATTGATGTGTATTTCTATGTTTTATGTTTAAATCCTCAAATATTAGTCATTTAAAATGATTAAATATAGTACTAACTGACATCAATTCATAATTAAATTGACTAAATATACTACCAATTGACAGAAATCAGTGAAAAATGATTAAATATGACTAAATATATGAACTATGAAATAAAAATGACTAAATATACTACCAGTTGACAAAAATTAGTGAACAGTGAATAAATATGACTAAATATATGACCTGTGAAATAAAAATGACTAAATATACTACCAAATTGATCAAAATAATGATTAAAATTAATGACTAAATACACTACTAATGGACACAAATTAGTGAATAAAAATGACTAAATAAGTGACCAAATTGCAACAATCAATTACTAAATCAGCTATTAAATATATCAATGAATAAAAAATGACTAAATAAGTGACCAGATTATAACAATCAATGACCAAATCAATGACTAAATATACTACCAAATCGATCAATCAAAACAATCAATAAGTTACTAAAAATGCTTTAGTCGTCAATCTGGTCGCCTTATAAATGAATGGCAATAAACTACTAATGGTCACACGACCAAGTTCAATCATTTATAAGTAGTTTATTATTGTTTCTATACTAGTGTGGTGAACCCCCTTTTAGTCTCTAAACATACCTGAGGACATCTTATTGCAAGATCTCTTTGTCTCATCCTATCATTGGATTGAGATCTCTAGGGTTTCTTTGAATGAAATAAGAGTGAACTAGGACCATATCCTTGTGCTCCATCTCCTAAAAGGTTGGGAACCCTATTTCCATTGTTACATTTTGGTGAACCTGCATTTATAACACCTTATTTCTAATTTGGAGTGCATCATAATCCTAGATCTAGTTTGCATTAAGTTTTGCATTAGTTAATTGACATCTAGGGTTTCTAAATATTGCATTAGTGAAAGTGCATATAGGTGTTTCATTTTTACCTCTTGCATCATTGAATTTCATCTAAAATCTATATTTGCACTTATTCTAGACATCATCCAAAACAAAAAAAAACATTCACGTGGAATTTGTTGGAAATGGTGCAAAAACCCTAATTTGGGACTCATAC
>VDFB02100082.1:0-22615 GCA_007258455.2 Sequoia sempervirens | reverse complement strand
CCATCTTGTCTTTGTATTTACCAACCACATGATGCCACCAAAGGAAATAATTGTAGATCTTATTTTTTGATTCAATGTATTGACTTAACACATTAATTTTCTTTTTCAGTTTGGTAAGGGATAGCCTAAACTGCTCCTTCAGATGTAGAATTACTTCTTCCTCTTTTCTATCTTGAGGCACAAAGGCCATAGCCTCCCTAATACATTTGATCAACTCTTCTGGAAGTAAATTCTACAAACTTTCCAATTCAATATTGTTGTGCACAAAGTAACTACCTAGAGTGTCCTCAATCAAGTCCTATTCATATGAGGGTCCATCTAACCATATGTTAGAAGTCTTTTGCATTTCATTTTCCTCTTGAATAATCTACATTATCTTTGTTTTGAATAAAGCACCTTCTTCATCACTTTATTTTGCTATTATTACAACTGGTTCAACTAATTTCGGTTCATCTCTAGGAGTGTATTCATTAGAATTTTCATCTGGTATATCCACAATTATCTTTCCTTTTCCTTTTTCTATAGATTTTGGGGACTTGTGTGCTAGAGGGGTGTCATTAGTAAACTCTCGAGCCCTTTTTTGCTTCCTCTCCACTTTACCAAAAGAAGAACCAACTTCAAGCATCTTTATTGGAAGGGTAATGTTAACTATTCCAAACTTTCCCAACGACTCTCTAAAGAAATTTTCATAAGCTTGCTCACAATTTTCCAGAGCATTAGAATGTTAAAAAATTTGCTTACAAACCGGTTCACTTTCCTTCCATACCACATTATCATTCTGAGGCAAGAAGTTCAGAAAATATATCATGATACATATGATCAAGGTACCAAACCTGAAGGGGTAATCTGCATCTTTCATCAATTGCACATTTTCCATTAACTGATCCTTCAACAATCCAAACAGATCAAAGTCTTCATTTTCCATTATTATTTTGTGAGTGATAGAAATTGTGCCTGCCGAAGTTGCACCTTCCCTGTTTTTGAAGAAAATTTTGTATGAAACCCCATGTACAATGTACCTTTTTATTGTATCTTTGATCATCGAGATTACTAGAGCCCTCTAATCTCCTATCACTCCAGTTAGGGTTTTGACTTCCTTGTTCCGAATCGACTTCTTTTTTGAAATATCCCCAACATTGCATAAAATAGTTAATTCTCTAATCACATCCTTTGAAATGAGATAGGGTTTATCCAAGGTTAGAATATCCTCATTCAATCTATTCAAGATAAACCTAACGACTTCTGCGTTGACAAAATAAGGAAATTCATTCCAAATTTCCAAACTTTTATGTTTTGCACCTTCAAGCCACTTCAATTCACTGACTGGAAAAAAATTTCTCACAACCCTAATCTTTCCACTACTATACTCATCCAAATTCACCATTCCTTTTATTTGCTTCATTTTCCTTTGTGTACGAAACAAGTTTTTCTACTAAGCACAAAATTCAAAATTCTACAAGCAACTGAAATACCTAATGAATTCGCCATTGAATTTGCTTTAATCCTTTGAAATTTCATTGTAGAGGCTCTCCTTCTATTCTTCTTCAATACAAGGTGATAAATGAGGGTTCCAAATACCCTTTTTATAACTTTACACACCTAACCTTTTCACCACATTAAATACTTTTCCCTAGGAGTTCTGGGTACTCTGTTTTCTCAGACAACGAAAGAAAAATTTGTCTATGGACCTTCTACTTCTCATGTTTCTACATAAGAGGTCACTAATGCATTTGCAAAATTTTATCACAACCACTAACAATTTCCTGTATTTCAGTGCCAACTACCAATAGGGAGTCAAAGGATTTTCCTTGAAAAACTCCCCCTAGGCCAAAGGCCTAAGATCAATTTCCAGAGGAATTACTAGAGGCTACTTCTAGTACGGGCTTATTTCCTTCATCATATTCACTCTTCTTTACCAAATTTTTCTTCATCTGATCTCTTATCTCTTCCACAATCACTTTTCCTTTTCCTTTGTCATCTTTTTGCAAAATTATTCCTCTATATACCAGACCTCTTCTATCCATGTTTTTGTTCCTGCAGAATCTTGCAATGTGACCAAATTTGTTGCAATTGTAACACACTAGATTTCTTTATTTAGACCATTCATTCCATTGGTTTCCATTTGATCTACATTGATTAACAATATGCCCAAATTTTCCATAGGTGTACTTTAACATTTCTTATACTGACAAACATACTTCTACACTCAACTAACTTGTGACCAAATGTTTTACAACTAAAAAACTGACCAGGAAATGATGGTCTGCATGAATTTATTTTACCTCTACACTGAGAAGCCATATGGCCAAATTTATTGCAAGCAAAGTAGTAACCATTAAAATTATAAGCATTGGGTTGTCTTATCAAATACCTTCTGCCTTTGTTCATCTAATTTCTTTGTCTGGAATCATTATGTTTAGATTCAGAGCTTTCTTCCTTCTCATATTAAGACCTCATTTATCATTTGCATCCTTTTGTCCTTTAGTCAGCTCATTAATCTTAGGAGAACTGATCCTGAACTTCTCCTTGTATTCATTTGTAGTAGTGAGTTCATCTATGAGAATAACTATCTGTCTTTCAAGCTCTTGTTCATTATTTATAGATTGTTGCAGTTTAATCTCCATCTGAATGAATCCACTATTTACTTTGATGCATTCTTCAGATTTTTCTTTTAAGGACTGGGCTAGATTCTCCTCATTCTTCTTCCTTTCTTCAATCTCCTTAGTTAGCTTCATTTCCACATATTCCATTTCAAGCTTTAGAGTAGCATTGTCCCTAGCAAGTTTTTCACATTCTTTAGTTATTTCTTTTAGGGTCTAATTTAGGTGAACGTCTTCCAAGCTTTGATTTTCTTTCTACTTCAGCTGATCACAAAGTTCCTTCCTCTTTTCTCTTGACTCATTGATTTTATCCTTCAATGATTGAATGAATTTCTTAGCATCCACAAGATTTGATTTTAATTCCATGACTTCTGCTTTAGACTGATTGAGATCATCAAGTGCCACCATAAGCTGCTGTTGAAGACCACCAGAGTCCATTGCAATTCAAGATCCACCTTAAGCTATTAAAATTTTTGTAGAGGAACCTTGCTCTGATACCAATTGTTGGACTCAGGGAACATTGAGAGGGGGGCCTGAATCAGTGTTCAAAAAATTCAACAATTAAATCCATATCTTAAACCATTCACACCACATAAACAAAAATAAAGATGCAAGCACATGAAAAAGATAATCAAAACACCATAACACCAATATTTTTACCTGGAAACCCTGTTAGGAGAAAAACCATGGTGGAGATTAATCCATAATTATACTCTATTAAAAGTATGAACAAAAGGGAGTGCACTTGCATTCAGGCATGTTGCCCAGAGCTCACTGCTCAAAATAAGGAAGGCTCACTACCTTACAAAGTGTTTGTGATTACAAAAAAAATGAACTAAGAAGATATCACCTCCAAATGCCTAGATTTAGTTCCAATGAAGCTCAGTGGATGATCTTCAACGCTTTTAACTAATTCTGTATTTCTGCTCTACTTTGCTCTGCTATTCTCTATTTTTCTGCCCTTTTGAAACTATGCATAGATCTCTCAATCACCCTTCTAATACTCACACACACACCTATTTTTCTCTTCACACATTCACACACTTTCATACTTTCTTCTCCTTTCCAAAATGAATTATCGGTCTCATATATTTGCTAACACATATTTCATCGCTTCAAGTTAGCTTTAACAAAACATGAAATATCCTTCAATGGTTGGCTCAAATCACAAATTAAATTTAATTTGCACCCACCAAAGTTGGCTAAGACATAGCTAGAACCAAAAAAAATAACCAACACATGAAACAATTAATTAAGTACTCCTTATACATCTGTGGCATGCGACATTCACTAGGTCAGCCACAATGAGCAAATAAACAAAAAAGCATCTTGCCAAAGCATTCAACCACATCTCCTAACTCGAGCACTGATCAATGCAACATCACAAAAATGAACAAAAATATAGTGTAGATTCTTAAAAAAATCTCTTGGAGATCCACAACTCAAAATGATAATCCGGTGAGGCATACAGATCAACTAACTATCTAGATACCCTGTTCTTCATACTTTTTTGTTGGTAGAATACTGATCTTTACATATCTTGTTGGTATGGATAAATTTTGATCTGTGAACCAGAGGGATGACTTAGGTTTCCATCAATGAAAACACTAGAAGTCACATTCCATCAAACAAGCGATATGCCAACAATAACATACCAAGTAAACATGGCCCCTATGTGAAAATAGTCCTATCTCACCTCATGTGAATGAGCACATCTCCCCATCCGATAGGAAACCCATGACTACAACAATCTAGAATGCGTAAACCAAAAATAAAAGTGCATAACATAGTATCCCACTGTGAGTAGTGCTCAGCCATAAACTCCCATCAAATCTCATACCCATTGATGCCCAGCCCCATGCCATCACCAGACTTGTAAAACTTTGTCAAGGCCTAGAGTCCTCGGTGTGGATCATAAACCACTTGCTTCCCTCTAATTGGAATGTGTAATATCCTATAAAAATCCTCAAGCATCACAGTAGCCTCTCTTGTCAACAAGTGGAATGAGTAGGTCTCTGAATGCCACCTCTCTGCCAATGTTGTCAATAGACCCCTATTTTCCCAGAAAATGGGCATATAGGTAGCATAGTATAATCCTAGTTGCATTAGCGGCCTCTGCTCCCTATTTTGCAGCTAATCTTTGAATGCATATGTAGATGGCCTGAACTCACGCCTATAAATAGGTGTTATTCATTTTTGTACATGTAGAAATAGGAGTTAGAACATCATTTAAAATCATCATTATCATTTATCTAATCAAAAGTGTACAAGAAACTGAGCCTAAAACCATGTCAAACCTGGTCAAATTCAAATGCGTTGTGTGAAACTCAATTGTGTTGCACTAAATAAAATGTGTCATTCCATTCGAAACTTGCGTCAGAATCCATCACTTGTGCTGTTTGATATGACATATGCATCATGCTAGAGAATTTGTGTCATTTCCCTAATCAGTTGCATCATTGTAAAATGATTGCGTCGTATGGCCTTGCATTTGCATTCCAATTTGTTGATTGTGTTGTAAGACCTAACATGTGTGTTACGACACGGTGATTTTGTCTCAATGGCCTGCAAGTGTATCTTTGTGAACCTAGACTACCTATATCCCTTGCATCTACATCACAACACATCAAATGCATGCAACACGAATGCGAATGTGTCTTTCGTGAACATGAATGTGTCTTTCGTGAACGCACATGTGTTGCGATGCATTTGTGGTTTTGACTTTAAACCCTAAAAATGCTTGTATGATAAAAGGACGAAGTGGGTACGAGGTACTTATCGGTGGCTCTACACCCTCTGGCCTTCAGAAGGTCCACACTCAATAGTTGTGATACTTGGTCATTGGAATCACCATCTTCACATAGTCTCCTCTCTCTCGGAGCTCTAAAATTTCAAAAGGTAAATGTGAAAATGAATTGACTTTTAACCCAAATTCAACCTATTTATAGGATGAAAGTGAGATTTTTTTTTGAAGAATTATTACTGGAGGCTCATTTGACCAACTTTGACCACCCTATTGGCTATCTTACACACTTTGAAATTGAAAACCAATCATGCCATTGTTTTTCTAGACATCAAATTGACTAATCAGGACACATTCCAATTTTTTCCAGTGTTGGGCCAAAATTTGAAAATTTTCCCAAGGGGGCATAGATACTTTGTACCTTTGTTGGGGCATGTTTTTGACTGAACTTTCTATGTCACAATGCGACAAGCTATATTATGACAAAGAGGGGAAAAATCTAGACACATAAAATTGACCTAGGCCTACAGACTTTATTTTCTCTATATTTCTTCTCAACATAATTAAAATATTTTATTATGTCCTATGGTCTAGTTTCAACTATTAATTAAATAATTCTTAATTGTTAGAAACCAAGATTAGACATGAAAACCAAAAAACCTTCCATAGAAGAGAAAAACAAAAAAAAGCAAAGCTATTGCAAAAAGATGTGTAAAATATTATTATTCAGGAATTCATAATTACATGAGATGATTTTCTTTATAAAATCAAGGTATGCATAACCCCAATCTTATCTTGAGCAACAAGATAGCTCAACAAGATAAGGATGAGAATAATTAACTTAGGAATTAAAATATACCTAAGTAAAGTTATGCAAGTGTAATTAAATATTAATTACACTAACACCCCCCATAAGTGCAACTTAGGGAGACTAAAAAAGCATGCACCCAAAACTAAGATGAATGCAAGAAATCATGAATGGGTCCTGTCAACATAGGCCAGATAAGGTACCCATGTACAAATGCAATGAATGAGGTAGAGAAGGAAAACCCAGTGGGACAAAACCCCCCTACAATGAGATGACTACTACAAAGAAGCACTAGAAGAACACTGTGGAGTAACACTGGAACCATAATCTAGAAAGTAATCAAAGATACTTCTATCTACAAGAAACTAAAGTAGAATCATAATAATGCGACAACAAACCCAATGCCATGGAACACTAGAAAACTCACAAACTGGAACAACCCTAGAATCTATGAAACAATAGTAGATGAAATGATGACAGAATCTAGAAACTGTGTATCTCAATGTCGATGCCCAACTGAGACTAAAAATCTTCCATAGGAATAAGTACCATAAAAAACATGTCGCTCAAACTAAGATGGATCCAAAGTGAATCATTAACCATAGACTCTCAATCTAAAGTGTGAACCAATGTGAATCTGATATGTGTCAAGCTAAGATAAGATGTGGCCAAAAGAAACTAGGAAACCAGATATAACCCATGTGAGTTGCCATCAAAACAAGATGAAGATAAAAGTGCATGCACACTCTAATAAGATTATTATGCAAGAAACTCCCTTAATGAAACTTTATCTTAGTTCATTTATTACAATAACCCAATGATTGTAAAAGGAGAAAATGAAAACATGCATAAATAGAAAATAAAAAGACCTCATATCTATGAAGAGGACTGAACCATCTTTCCAATGCCGCAAGAATGATGAAAAAAGGATCACCGAGTCAAATGATATGCCCTCTGAAGCAAAAAAAAATTCATCTGAGTTCAAGGACATAAAAAATAAATCTGGAGAAAAATTAGAAGAAGATACCTTCACCAATGGATTAGTGTCAGAATAAGCTTTCCAACGGTATCTCATTTGTGAAAAAAGGACATTGTATACAAATGTTATACCCAATTTTGTAAAAGTGCTCCAAAAAGGCCAATCTGGCCTACAGGCTGCCCTAGGGGCTTAAAAAAAAAAGTCGGCCCCAGGTCTTGTACACGACCAGGGTTTGGTGAGCAAGTGTTGGGGGCGGAGCCCCTGGTCCTCCATAGGATGGCACAGGGTGTAGAAGAGTCGGCCAAGGGTTGGGTACATAGTGCCCGGTCCCCCATAGGACCGGTGGTTGGCTCGAGGGGCTCGACAGGGGCTGAGCGTTGGTTGGTGGCGGTGGTAGACCGGTGGCCGCCTGGTGACCACCGAGTGGTGGGATTCTTCAACACTGGAGGCACCTACATGAAAACTAAAAAACCTCCGTTTTTAAATTTATTTCCAATTTTTGTGCATTAGGAAGCTTGTTGGGGAGGCCGTACGACCTCCTTGGCAATTTTTTTCCTTCTGGACCAAATTTTCCAAAATTGACAAAACAAAAGGTGATCTTAGGGTTTTTGGCCATTGCAAACATGATGGTCACCTCCGTTTTTGCCCAAAATGCTCCAAAAATTTGGCTACCCCCGAAGCTTGCAAAAAAACTTTGAGCTTGAAACCCTCACAGATCTAGCAAATGATGACCAAAATCTGCAAAATAAAAGCCAATCCTGATTTTTTCTAGCGCTCTGAATCCAATGGTGAAGCCCGATCTGATCCAAGACACTATATAGATGAACTCAAGACATGAAAGCCTAGAGGAATCCCGAACCAACTCTGTAATGATTTTCTCAAAAATATGAGAAGGGGCTACAAATCAAGGCTCTGATACCATGTTAGAAACCAAGATCATACATGCAAACCAAAAAACCTTCCATAGAAGCGAAAATAAAAAAAAGCAAAGCTATTGCAAAAAGATGTGCAAAATATTATTATTCAGGAATTCATAATTACATGAGATGATTTGCTTTATAAAAGCAAGGTATGCATAACCCTAATCTTATCTTGAGCAACAAGATAGCTCAACAAGATAAGGATGAGAATAATTAACCTAGGAATTAAAATATACCTAAGTAAAGTTATGCAAGTGTAATTAAATATTAATTACACTAACATTAATTATTTAATTAATTCATGTCTTTTATTCTTCCTGACTATTTAAATAAATAAATTATATTTATTTTAATTAAATGTGTTGCTAATTTCCTATGTCTTTCCATAATTAAATAAATTTCTAAATTTATTTAATTATCACTTATCAACTATGTCTTCCTTATTATTTAAATAAATAAATTATATTTATTTATTTAAATACATCATTAATTTCTAAATGTTTTCTCATAATTAAATAAGTTCTCTAATTTATTTAATTATTGTCCACCTTGGCTTTTTCTAATTTTAAATAAAGACATTTATTTAAAATTGTCCACTTTCTATTTTTCTCTCTCCAAGTAAATAATTTAAATTAATTATTTACTATCACGTGGCCTCACATTTTGAATTAAATTAATTTTTAATTCAAAATGTCAACTTTCCTCCATAAATCAAATAATTTCTATTATTATTTTATTTTCCAACTTTTTCTTTTTCCATGCCAATATTTATCCTTGTCACATGCAATCTTGTCCACTGATTTAATTTTTCTAAAATCAAATCTCAGCCCTCCATTTCAAATTTTAAACTAGTTTTGCCCTAACCCTAATTGTGGGTTGTCACATTTAATTTTAGCCTTTGATCTTAGGGCATCTCTCATATGACAATCTTGGCCATTCATCCAAAATTGACTTTTCTATAAAAAAGACAACTTTGGCCTCATTTGCACATCTCTTAATCTTGACATCTCTTGACATTGTGACTTCATGTTTTAGGCTTACTTCATAGTTGCATACTTGCATTGTGTAGCTTTTAGATTTGAATCCTTCAAAGTTTGCTTTGGACATTGTCATAGGTCATAGTTGCTCATCACAAATTTGAGGGAAAACATCTACTTGCAGCAAATAGAGAAGGTGCAATGAAGGTGATTCATGGAGGTTGAAGAAATTTGGTAATATTGTTCTTGTTTTCATGCTTTCTAACTCCCTTTTTCTTCATTGCTTTACTTGGGTTTATTGTGTTTATGCTTTTATTAATGCTAACATGATATTTTCCCTAAGTTACAATTTTGTGTCCTCCTTTTTTATTAAAATAGCATGCAACCTAGCTCAAAATGATGGTGATTGTATGAGGAATACAATGGTATAGTTTGATGGTGGATTGGATGCAAGATGAGTGCTCAAAATTTTGCAACAATGGAGGTCTCTAAGCTTTTATGTATGATTGCATAAGTTAGCTAAGTGTGATAGATTGAGTGATTGTCCAAAATGAGGGAAAAATCACTATATTTAGGGGAATGGCCTCTAAGTGAATGGATGACTATGATTCATCCAAGAGGAGGAGATCAATGGATAGGGTGAGTTGAGATCTCACAATCCATCACATGAGGACATGTGTCAGGTGAGGTGGACAAAGAGGAGTAATGTGGAAATGACATGGAAAAGGTGAGTCTTGTCTCATCTACCCACTTAATGGGATGATGTGACAATAGAAGAATTTTAAATTATTCTAACATCTCCCTTGGTTTTGGAGATTTGACCTTGGGATTGGGGGAAGGAATTTTAAATTAGTCCTTTATTCCTCCAAGGGTGTTGGAGAAATAAAGAGGAATTAAAAATTTCACATAGGATACATGGGGGAAATAAAAAGGAATTTTAAATTCCTTGGGGGGTGGAGATAACTTCTCCAAATGGAGAAATTTATTACTAAAGGTTGACTAAGGTACATGCTATAAATGGCATGAGGATTAGGTGAAGTTTAATTATTGATTTAGGTTGTGCAAATGGAGGATTAGAAGGAAGTGGAAAATTATGGAGGGTGTGACCCTAATTGTGATTAGGAATGTGCACATCCTAATCATAGATTAACCAAACTAATCTAGATTAGGAGAGAATTATGGAGGATAGGACAAGGAGAGAAAAAAATGAATTTAAAATTTGATTTTAATTCATTTGGGAAAAGTGACTAAATTAAATAAATTGGACTATTTATTTAATTTAGAGAAGAATAAGGTAAGGTATTTAATTGAATAATTGAAATACCTTAGGATACATTAGGGATGGGTTGAATATTAACCAAATAATGAATTATTTAATTAATATGATTTAGGGATGCACGACAGAAGAATAAAAGGGAAAATTTGACCATATGGGGGTGATTAAATTTAGGTGTCTACAATGATAATTTTTGAAATGCAAAATTGACTCAATTTTTGAATATGAATAATTGAACATACACTAATATGCAAATACTATGCAAGATTAATGCAATTTTTTTGAATTTTTTAGATTTTAAAGGATGCAAAATGCAAGCCGAAAACCCTAAATTAAATGCAAGTTAACAACCCTAAATGAGTTGAAAAATAATGTAATGTAATACAAATAATGCAAATCCTAGATATAGGGTTTGAATGGACTCCAAATCAGAATTATTTTGATGTACAATGTGAGGTTCACCAAAATGAAAAGAAGAAAATGGGTGTTTTCATTAAAATGAGGGGTTCAAAATTTTCACTGTAAATAGAAATGGAAAAATGGGGCATAATGCACATATTTTTGTCTATTTTATTAGGAAAAAGAGATCCCTTTAGCCAAGGTTGAATTTCAGCCCTTAGGTGAGTCAACTTTGAAGTAGATCTTGTTTCTTTCCTTATGATCTTGGATGGGGTAGATTCGTTGAAACACCACTTTTAGGAGAAAGACTAAAAATAGTAAATTAACTCAAAAATGTAATGTAAAATATGAAATTAGAAGATTAAACCTTAATCTATTAGAACTTGCAACTTTTAGAAAGATTTGAGAAGGTTTAGTAGTTTTGCACCTGTCATCAAAATGTTGTTGTTAAGTGTCCTTTGGGACTCATTCTCTCGAGGACGAATGGGTCTTTGTAGGGATTTTTGAAATCAGTTTAGATAGGTCCTTTGGTCCTATGCCCACACTCCCAAAATTTTCAAATTTCATAGTTAGAAAATCATAAATAAATCCTGTAGGTGAGTTTTTGTGGCTTGACGAAAACTTTGACAACTTTTGCAACATTGATAACTTTTCCAATTTTTCACTTTGATAGATCTTCAATCCTTCTTCAACCTAAGATCTGGAACACAAACACAAGAGGGAAAAAATATTTTTGTTTGGTGAATGGGGGTTTGCCTTAGTCAAAACATATTTTGGTAATTAAACCTTGAATTGAAACAATGAAACATGAAAGGAATGATGAATGAACAATTGCTATGTTGCAACTCACCAAACCCTTAATTTGAAACCCTTGAAGGACTATAATTTAATAGATATTGCATGAAATGGTTTGATTGATGATGTGATCTTGATTTGATAGATTGAATCTTGATTTGAAACTTGAAACCTACATCACAATGTTAGCTCCCAAAACATGCATGATGCTTGATAACTTTGACATGATGCTTGAGATCTTGAATGTTGTAGAAAATTCTTGAGAAATATGCTCTTGAACACTTTTGACAATGATATTTTCTCTTGTGAAAATTGCATGAAAGTCCTAGGATTTGAATTGATAAAAGACCTTGCTTTTATAGACAATTTTCTAATTTCTCAAAAATTAAACATTACAAGCCGACACATAAATCTTGAATTTAGGACCTTAAGATGCCACCAAAAACATGTTTAAAATTTGAAATTATGATCATAAGGGGGACCCATTCGCCCTTGACCTAAATAATCAAGACCTATTCATTTTAGGGTGTTAATAATGATAAATGCATTCATTAAATCACATATTAACCTTAAGCTGAAGATCCCTTCTTATTATAGTCTCGGATGTTCAATGTTTTAGTTTTTTTTATAGTCCTTCCTCAGGAAGTGAAGATTCACTAAATAAATAACTTAATTGGGTTGTTGGTTATTTCTGACTCGAACACCTAAGTTATTTCCATGTAACTCCTTGGGTCTTGGTTACAACCACTTGCTCGAGTCTTAACCCTAACCCTTGAGAGTGACCACTCTCGAGATGTAAACTTTACACAAATCTTGACACAAGACAATATCTTCTTGACCTTCCTAGTCATAATATAGTATAAATATTACATAGACAAAGTCAACATAGTAATGGTTAGATCTCCATTAATAATATAACTTCCTTTAGGTTTTAGTCCTTCATGCATTTCAATGAAATCTTGTTAACTAAGTATAAACACAATTGTAGACCAATTGGTCCCATCTTACAATAAATTTGCATAAACATAAGTGCTTACTCACTAAGTTTGTAATATAACTAGTCTAGTAAAATACCTTGGACATTGAATTCCCTTGTTACACATTTGTAACATCTAGGGTCTAGGCTATTTCCTCTAATTCAAGCCCAATGCAAATCAAAAGGTTTTACCTTCTCACCTATTCTTACACTTCTTTAGCAATATTGATGACACTATGTCATCATCAAGACATACACATGGTCATATAGAAGATTCTGACCCAAGATGACTTGAACTTGATGTTCGACCAATGATTTTGATGTTTGACCAATGATTAAACATAAATAAATATTTTATTCTATGCAACTTGACTTTCTAGTCATAACTCAACCGAGTTGGTTCAATTTTACACCTTCTTTGAACTCCCAAGTTACTCAACATAGCTTTCCAGGTCTTGGCATCAGCCACTAGTTCAAATTATAGTGGACATAGGAGAGTATCCACTCTCATAATTAGTTCCTTGGCTTTCTTTACTGAAAAAAGAAAATTATTTTACTCAATTGGTCACAAAGTAATATATAGGCTTCAAACACAAAATACCCTCATCTGGGTGATTTTCAACTACTTACATAAACCTTGAAGGGTTTAATTGTTCACAAAGTAAATATTCCTTTTTCAAAGGAACCAATTCAATTCACAAAATCATTTAAAAGAGAAAAGGAGTGAAGTATATACCTTTAACAAATAAGCATTCTTTGCAATATCTAGCACCTACCTATGCTTAATATTTTTTTACCTCTTATTTATTCTCAACCTTACAATCTTGTTCAAAACCCTCATAGAAATAGTCTTTCAACATTTTTCATTCCTAGGTTCATTCATGAACTCCACTTACAACCATTTTCATTTAATAAAGGCTCACAAACTGACAAAAACTAGCCATTTTATCTACGATAAAAGAGAACCATACTTTTAACAAGTCTTTTTCCAGAATGGATTTTTGTGTATGAAAACACTTATCTAGTTTAAGGAATCAAAATGTTTCAAGAGCTCACAAAAATTAACTACTTTAGCATGGTGGATTTAAAGAAACCAATAAAGAATCTCACATGAGAATGTATTCAACTATATTTGCCCCATAACAAGTTTTTGTTTAACCTTTCACAATCTTTCTTGAACAAGAAAAGAACATAGGAATAAAAGGAAAGTAACATGCTTGCTTTTTGGCTTGGCAAGGTGTACATGCAACCAATATTCTACTCAATGAGCTATTATTTCATTGAAAAACTAAGTTGGGTATGTACAGGATCATGATGGGCCAAAAAGTGGCGATATGATGTGTATGTGTAGGGTATGTGGTTGACGACCTTTTTTTAACCCAAAATTGATGAAACGAAAAGGGTTTTTAGAGGAGATTCTCAGTTTTCCACCAATATAAATTATTCTTTACTTTGAATTTAATAAATAATTATTATTCATTTTCTATTTGAATTATGACTAAAGTCCTGAATGATAGTGTGAACCAAGATTCCAAACCTCCATTAACAAAAGAAACAAACACCATATTAGATAGAATGCAAGTTAGTATCATGATTCCCTAAGAAATCCATTTTAATTGCAAAGGAAAAGGAATGAAATGAGGAACATAACAAACATAAACCAAAGATACTAAATCTTATTCAAATGCCAAGCAAACTCTTAATCTCTTGGGGGAGTTGGTGCCAATTTGATGTGGAAATTGGCCCTTTCCCAACTCCTATACAAGCCTTGGTGATTTGATGAAGATATAATCCACTTTGTTGAAGATTGAAGTGTGCTCCAAGATAAAAATTTGCATAACCTAGCTAAAACTTTGATGAAATGGATGAAGATTGCTATGGATTTGAGTATAATAACTTTGCTCAAATTGTGGATGCTAAAATGAGGAATGAAACCTCTTATTTATAGAATGACAAGTTGGAGAAATGCCCAAAATCAAGCAATGTGGAACTAAAATTCAACCAATGGCAAGGTGTCATTTGTCAAGATGAGAATGGATGAGGGATGTGCACATTTTGATGAATGTGCCCATAATTGCAATTAGGTGATATTTGAAATGAGTGAAATGACATGTAAGAGGGAAAAGGAATGTCATAAATGCCACTTGGTTCAAGGTAAAAGGACTTATTAGGTGAAGTAAATTTCTTGTTGGAAGGACAAAGTCCACTTGGATTTTGAATTCAAATTTGACAGAATATTCCTCCATTATGCTATGTTGAGAGAAAATAGTGATTTAATAAATGAATTAAATTTATTTACATGTGAAAGTGGCAAAAGCTAGAGGATGAGACATGAATTAGGATTAAATTAATCAAGGGTTAATTAATTTAATGATGGATTTAGATGATGTGACAAATTTGACTTAGATTTATGGGTTTATTTAAATCAAAGATTAGAAGAATGTGATTTTAGACTTAGTTAAATAAATATTTTGATTTATTTAGCTAAAGGGGATGATGTTAGCTTAAATTAAACAAGGTTTAATTTATTTAATTTAATAGATAGACCTTAGAGATTTAATCAAATAAAGGAAATTATTTAATTAAATATGGATATAGGGTTGATTAGATATTGATTTAATTAACAAGAGAGAAATACTTAATTAGATAAAATAATTTATTTAATTAAGAGAGGAAAATTGATGAATTTAATCAAATAAAGGTATTTGATTAAATGGTTAGACTGAGGGATGATTTAGGATGAAATGATGTTAATAATCGAGATCAAGTATGTTGGTATATTTTCCATCTCTACATTTTGTCCCTCTTTGAAGCAAAGTACTGTTGTGTTCATTCAAAGAATAAACTATCTTGATCAAAAGCCAAAATTTTTGTTCTTAAAAATTTTGCCCCAGTGCTACCTCGGCGAGAGAAAATATGCTGATATACTACCCCCTTAAGAGATCGGACAAAAATTCTAATTTTTGGGTGATCTCGCAAAAAAAAGAGGACAAGGTGCCCAACAGGTCCAGAAAGGCTTTGGGAGGCCAAAAAATGAGATAAAACACAAAAAACGATAATAGCTGGCCCTCAGACAAACAAAAACTGGATTAGGGGTCTAAAACCCAAGTAGAACGGCCAAACGGGGTCAAAAAACCCTAATTTTTAGGCTTAAATAGGCCTCGAGGGGCCACTTCCAATTCATTTTCACATTCAGCCTTGGGAGATTCTCCAATTTTGTGCTCTGATATCTTGGCGAGATGGTGCAACGACAGCTCCCCATGCACATTTTTGACAGAGTTCAGATGTATTAGAGGCTTCTTGGTACTGGAACACTGGTGATTCGACTTGACCTGAGCTTATTTTTTGCTTTTCTCGTGCTCATTTAATGCTTTCAAAACTAGGTCTCTAGGCGTAGTGCCATATTGCACCACTAAAAATTTCAAACTTTGCTGCTCAGTGTTTAAACTACACCACCATCGCAAGATGCATCACCATGGTGCTATTTGGAGTTTAGGTCTAAACTCCAAACTCTAACACTTTTGTTAAGTGCACTACCATGGCAGACTTTAAAATTAGGGTTCCTATGCAAATTGGGACACTCCGACAAAGTGCACCATCGTGGTGCAATTTGAGGATTTGGAGGCCCTAGCATCGCAGTTTGCAAATTTAAAACTACACCACCTTCATAGGTAGCAATGCTAGGGTGACTTTTTGAATGTTGAGATAATTCCAAGCAAAATATTTTTCGATGCATTTTAACATGGTGACTTTTCGTGATGCAGGAGGAGGTGAGAGAGATCTACTCGTGTGAGCATAGCTCTTGAGAGATTTTCGGCCTTTTGTGGGATTTGTCTGAGCGAGAGTAGGAGTGCTTAGGAGAGATGGTACTTTGGTACATTTCCTACGCACCACCCATGTAGACACACCTGGTCATGATGACAACACTTGCCAAGAGATGGCACAGTGAGACCTCCTCATTTCACCTTCCGACGGGTGAGGCCATAGTCACACTGGAGGATGTGTGGTGGATCCTCAGATTGCCTATTCATGGTGAGTGGGTGCTTTATGACATAGCTGTTGGGATAGATGCCTGCTATGCCATCCTAGAGACTGATCATACTGTATTCTATGAGGGGAAGATCGAGTTGGAGCACCACAATTCTCTCACCTCACCGTACCATTTAGTTATTGTAGCCATCATATCAGGTCTTGTTGCCCTAGATTGGTGAGGCCGATATTTTAGTCCTAGTTGGGGGCTTTCTTGGGAGTGGATGGTTTGACAACAACTGACACTTTTTGCATGGGGCCTAGTTCTACTAGCCTCTCTTTACAAATATCTTCACAAGTTTGCCTACTTGAACTCCAGAGCACTTGGAGCAAGAGTCACACTCCTACATAACTAGGAATGGGAGCACATCCTCATGCTTCGTCCAAGAGTTGTCCCAGTTTTGATGGAGCTAGATGATCTAATGGTCTGGCTATACAGAGGGGAAGATCAAGCTAGAGCACCATAATTCTCTCACCTCACCATACCATTTAGTGATTGTAGCCATCATATCAGGTCTCATTGCCCCAGATAGGTGAGGCCAATATTTCAGTCCTAGTTGGGGGCTCGCTTGGGAGTGGATGGTTCGACAGTGACCAACACATTTTGCATGGGGCCCAATTCTACTAGCCTCTATTTACAAATATCTTCACGAGTTCGCCTACTTGGATTCTAGAGCACTTGGAGTAGGAGTCACACTCCTACATAACTAGGAATGGGAGCACATCCTCATGCTTCATCCAAGAGTTGTCCCAGTTTCGATGGAGCTAGATGATCCAATGGTCTGGCTATATAGAGGGGGCCTTTCATTTACACACATAGGACAACACAAGATTCCTCATTGGAGGAGGGTCCTTGATGATTTGTGAGTATTTAGATGGTGGTTTTACCTTGGATAGTCTGCATGGTTTGATGATGTACAACTCTTCTTTTCTCACTAGGACAGAATTATGTAGGGGCGATAGCATACGATGATTGAGATGTACCTGTCAGGCAGGGTTCAAAGGTAATTTGGTGAGCCACAGGATCAACCTAATGATCAGTACATGGCCATCTTTGCAAGGATAGTGAGCTAAGGCTCTTGGGGGTGATACATACCTTCCAATGAGGCAGTGGAGAGCTTCAGATAGCTGGTGGCCCAACAATGGCCATATGACTAGGGAGAGGCAGATCCAAGAGTGACACATGCCTACAAAGATAGGTTTAGGCCACTACTGAGGCTCACAGTTCCAAGCACACCATCTGCTCGATGGAGAACCAGAGGCAGGGGGTAGGATGGGGCCAAGGAGCACAAGATCAAGATCAGGGAGGTAGGGGGCCGACACCAAATCATCTAGTGTGGCACCAAGTAGTTCAGGATCAGCTAGTGCGGCATCATCCTCTTCTGGATCCATAGGTAGGAGAGCAGAGGCAGGAGTAGGATCCTAGACACTAGGACAGGATCTTGACACCTCCCAAGGATGGAGAGTAGGATCAACCCCATGTGCAGCCACCTCCACAGCTAGATCTGAGAGATGGGCATATTTTATAGTTGTAGGCCCAAATACAGGTATTGACAGTTGAGAAGGATCAAGCTAGAGTAGAGCGGGACTAGGCCATTTAGTAGAGGCAAGTTGCTGAGTTCCAGAAAGCATTCGAGATGGGTCGCTGACCGCAGTTAGAGAGCATGGCCGCCTCTTCCTCCCATATCACAGTATCGCTTCAGTCATACATGGAGGTCGTTCAGGAGGCCAATTATTATAGAATGCACTACCACCAGGCTGTGTTGAGACCAGGCCAAGTCCCAGATTTTTCATAGAGGACCAGCCTCAAACTAGCAAAGGAGCATGAAGAGAGGGTAGGCAGAGAGGGCAACAGCTAGTAGGGCTAGGCCTTCATTTTTTAATCAGAGACAGGATATTCTTTGTGCCCCATGGGCTCGTTTTTGATAGCCCAATGGGCCATTGTACTTATTGACATACACTTGTACATTGATCTGATTTTTGTATCATGATAGTACATTTGATGATATAGGAGATGATGATTTTGATGTGATATACTGTCCTATTTTATGCATTATGGATGATCTTTATTATTTAATATGTTATGCACTGATGTTCTATCCTATGTGGTGCAATGTGATCTGTGATGTTATGCTGTTATGATGTGATGCAGTGATTATGTTGATAAATGGATGCATTTATTTTTCAGTATCTTTTTATGCACTTTTTATGGTGATTATGTATGGATGGTGCAAATGTTATGCTATGAAAATGTTGTGTTAGTGTATGTGATAGCGTTATAGATGCTTATATATGTTATGTGATGTAAAAGATATGATGGATGTAAAGGATTTTTATGATATGGATGCAAATGTTTAAATGATGAAATGCTTATAAAAAAAAATCTCTATTATGCCCCTAATGGATGGAATGCAATCTTTTTCCTTATCTTTTCTCATGCATTATATGGTGATATGCTTACAATGGTGCTACTTATGTATGTGATTATGAATGTTTATGATGATATTTATGGTATGATATGATGTATGTACATGATACAAATGTTTTAATAATGAGATGCTTAGAATAACAAATCTATATTATGCAAATGATGGAAATGCAATGTATATGATATGTAGTATGTTGACGGTTTGTGGATGCAAGATGGATGCAACAATGATTGATGAATTGATTAACTGTCATGATACCATGTTAGCATGAAAAGGAAGAGATAGAAGAAACTAGAGATTCCAATAAGACATGAGATGATGATGACAATGATGATGATTTGCTTGCTGAGGAGTTGGGATTTTCAAAGGGCTAATTACCTTATGTTTGATTACACACATAAGTACAATGCATCAAGATATAAAGAACTAGGATGGTGTTGCACTTAGTGTGATGGAATTTGACTCAATAATCAGATAGGAGTACTCCTGTTCACCCTTGACATACGAAACCTCATTTAAAATGCAGTTCAGATATTTCAAACATCTCAGATCAAAACATAGGAAGGCAAGCCTTCCTATGTGGTCAACAAGACACCTAAAACATCCTCCCTATGCCTAAATAAAGTATGCATGACTGAGGTTATATTACAAGAACATCCAAAAAGGGTAGCAGATAAAAATATAATGACCATTGCCCCATTCCTATCTCTCTAAATCCTATTGTTTAGACATCATTGAGAGGTCCTTGGAATGAGCGCAATAAGATAAATCAAAAAGAGAAAGATGAAGTAAACAAACAAGCTAATGTTCTTCAATACTGCTAGCCAAGACTAAACTACAGTGATGCCTGATGTTGATGTCCATTGTAGGAAGGATGCATCCTAGGACATGATGATATCAGGTGATTCGATATGTGACTGATTGGATGATAGGCTATTGACACAAAGAGTTGACTAACTTGCTTACGTACTGACCTAGACTTAAGATTTTGATGTTTTGAGTTTTCACTTTCGATCTGCTAGACTTGTTTCTGATTGTTTTACCAAAGGTTGAAAATGATGATTGATTTATTGTGAATGATGTTTATTGCGAGTGAAAGTGAGATGGGGACGGATGGATTTTTTCAAATATTTGGATGTTTTTGGTGTTTTGACATGTTTTGAGGTTGTTTTTGGTATTTTTGAGATTTTTGAATGTTTTGATTTTCAATTTTCAAATGTTTTGGGGTTTTTTGAGATTTTGACCAAGAGACTAACCTAAGGGCCTATCCTAGGGGCCTCAGGGGCTGATCAATAGAGACCACGTAGTTCGACTAACACAAACTTGATTATTAATGAGATATGAACAAATGGATTGCCAATTTATTATGACGAACTCCTAAAGGATTGACCTAAGTGTCTCGGGGGATGATCAAAGATCAACCTTGCCTATGTTCAAGGCTCAGAGACCCATAGTTCAACAAGAAGAATCTGTTTTTGAATTTTTGAATGACTTTTTGACCTATTTTTGAATTTTGATACATTTTGAATGTTTTGGGATTTTTTTGATTTTCTGATGTTTTTGGATTTTTTGATTTTCTAATGTTTTTTGGAATTTCTGATTTTAGGATCTCAACAACATACATGAATCTAATCTGATGAGAACATGCCCCCAATGTGGTGCAATAGATTACTCTGATAAAGGCAAGACAAATTGACCTTGAGGATGGGTTGAGTAGTACTAGGAGGGATCATGACACAAACACAAGACCAAGCTATGATGCAGATGTGGGTGGATGATAGATGGAGATATGGATTGTGATGGATGATGGAAGCGTGATGCATGAATAAATGATTCAAGACAAGTTGTGAGGATCCTGGTGGATGGAAAGTGTTTATTTACACAAGTCGTCTGTTTGCCAGGATTTGACTAAGGTACTTGCCCAAAGCGCCACCGAAGTGGTTTTCACCAAAGGATGATTTTTCTCTTTACTATTTTTGATTATTTTTCTTTTTTTTTTGGATTTTTTTGTTGTCACCAAGATGCCTGTTTGCCAAGTTTTCATCAAGGTAACCATTTTTTAGGAAATTTTCTAATTTTTTAAATTTTTGGTTCTATAACTTGAAGGATTTAGGCATAAAACTTTTTGAGATGGGATTTGTTCATGGGATCCTGCAGAGGTTCCCCTTCGGGTGTCGATAACTGATATGCCCCTAACTTATAGCTTGTTGTGATAAAAAATGGTCCCAACTAGTTAGGTTCAAATTTTCCTTTGTTATTTGGATTTGGGACATTCTTCTAATTCTCCTTTAGGATAAGTTCTCTGACTTGGAAGCTCTTGTTCTTGATCTTCTTGTCATAACTCCTTTTAAGCTGATTCTGATAGACTTGCAAATGATTTAAGGTGTCCATATGCCACTCATCCTGTAGCTCCAGCTCATTCAGTCTTGATACTTAGTATTCTTCATCCGTGATGAGGTTTTGAAGTGATATTCTCAGTGATGGGAGCTCGATCTCGATGGGAAATATGGCTTATGATCCGTAGACTAGGGAGAATGGAGTGGCACTAGTGGGTGTGCGGATGCTAGTTCGATAGGCCTAGAGGAAGAGATTTAGTTGTAGATGCCAGTCACGACCTGCATCATTGATTGTCTTTTTGAGGATTTTTAGAATGGTTTTGTTGATGGCTTCTGCTTGGCCATTGCCTTAGGGATAGTATGGAGTGGAAAAGTGATGTTGGATTTTGAATTTATCGCATAGGTCACGAACCTCCTAATTCTTGAAAGGTGTCCCATTATCTAGGATAATAGCTTGGGGAACACTATATCGGCATATTAAGTAGTTAATGATGAACTTTGATATTAGCTTTCCAGTGATTAATGTCATGGGAATGGCTTCCACCCACTTAGTAAATTACTCAGTGGAGGTTATGATAAACTTATGGACATTAGATGAGGTGGGGGTTATAATTCCAATGAGATTGAGTCCCCACTGTGAAAAGGGCCATGGTGTGATGATGGGATGAAGTTCTTGAGCTGGAGCATGGATGAGGTCCCCATGCTGCTAATATTGTAGGCACCTTTTGATGTAGTCATGTGCTTCTCTTTCCATTGTAGGCTAATAATACCCCGTCCTCAGAAATTTCTTGGCCAAGGTCATTCCGCTTGATTGCAAACCAAAAATACTGTTATGTACCCCGGTTAAGGTATTCAATGCCTCTTCAACATTTAGGTAGCGTAATAAGGTTCCTTCTATGCTCCTATGGTAAAGGGTGTTTACTAGGATGACAAATTGGGATGCTTTCTTGACAAAGGTTCTTTTTAGGCTTGAGGGTAAGTCAATAGGTAGGACACCTATCCACAGGTAGGTATAAATGTCATGGTACCAGAGATCACTGGGACCAATGATTTTGCACACAAATTCTGACTCTAGTACCTTGAATGTGGGCATGAGAAGCTGCTCTACCAAGAATTCATGTTTTGGGACATTGCGAGGGATGTCCAGTAAGGATCCAATCGTTGTCATGGCATCTGCTATGGCATCTGCTACTCTGTTGTTGGCTCTAGAAATCTGCTCAAATGTGATATCAATGAATGATTCTTTGAGGCTCTCTACTAAATTTTTGTATGGATTCAACTTATCATCCTTTGTTTGGTACTCATCATTCACTTGATTTATTATCAGCTTGGAGTCTCCATATACTTT
>VDFB02100081.1:0-13059 GCA_007258455.2 Sequoia sempervirens | reverse complement strand
GATTTTAAGGTCTTCCACAATTGTCAAGAATTTTGGGATGAAGATTTTAAGTGGGCACCGTGTTGATGTATTTCCTAAGGGAAATTTGAAAATTTCTAAGGCAAAATGAAGAAAATGTGTTTTCAAAGTGAAATCCTCTGGACGATGGATTTGAAGGAAACTGCCTGGGTGAATTTGCTTCAATCCCTCGTGAAGATAGTTTTCTTGAGCCAGAAATGAATAAAATCGAGGTTATCAGAGCTCCAGCAGGTGAAATGAATTTCTTGAAGATGCAGTTGAAGATGATACGCCCTTGAAGAGGATGGATTGAAAAATTGGCTAAGGCACAAAGAATTTGAACGCGAAGTTGGCTAGGACAAACGATGAGCCCTTGATGATCAAAGCATGAAAATCAGGTAAGTGAGTTAAGTTTACATCATGAAGTATTCTAATACCCCTCTCCTTGCTTGTTTTGCAGGAAGAATGTTGAGGCCAGAGCACGATGACTTGAAGTGGAAGCACGATAAAGTTACAAGTTTCAATCTCGAAGGAGGAAAATTTGCAAGAAAATGGCTAAGTGTTGAGACTTAGCATAACTCAAGTAACGAAGATGAAGACCCTCAAGTGGAAGAAATCAAAGAACAACGCCAAGAAAGAAGATCGAGAACAATGTGAACGCGTCTACAAATGGAATCTTCTAGAAGGATGATGGTGGACATTATGGCGCATTTATTACCCCACTCTCCTTTGTGGCGGTTTTAGGGCAATATTATTTAGGGCTGAGGTGGCACGATTCTGGCCACTCTATTGATTGTAACCCTAGCCGTCTTTTGGGACTTGGCTAGCTATAAAAGGGGGAGTCCCCCTCATTTGTAAGGCATTAGAAAATTAGAATTAGATCAGACAATGGAGTAGTAGAGCATTAGAGCTAGATAGTGTAGCATTGTAGAGCATTTTTGCATAATTTGGAGAAGAGAGAAAGTTTTCCCTTTGAAAACTTTTGAGGAGATTGTTGTGTAACACATTTTATGATAATAGATCTTTTCATTGATGATGGAATTCGTCTTGTCATGAAATGCTAGCAAGGTTTCTTCTTCCTTTCGTATCCAAGTAGTTTAAATTCATGCAAGTAGCTTACTTTGGTGTGTGGTGTTTTATTGAGATAGCTTCGCTTTATTCCATACCACTAGCTTGTTGATGATAAGTTCGCCTTTGTGTGGCTTCCATCGAGATTATTTTGTGTTTAACTTCGGTTGTGGTTTACATATTTTATATGCTGCTCATGGTGTATGCATGTTAAAGTATAACTTAACATCTTTCGCCATTTCCCTTGAAGATTGCACCGATTTTACTGAGGCTGTCCGACGGAGGCTAGGTGAAATCCGGTTGAAGTCTATTGAAATGAACCCCCACATATCTTGCATTTAGAATAGAACATAAACTTCTTAGGCCCTACACCCTTTTAAATTCAGTTCATTTCCGGTTAGAATTAGGAAACTTGCGCTCACCTGCCAAATCATTTGAATCACACGAAAGCCCTTAGTCTACTATTTGTTGTTAGCCGTCGAACAATTGTGTAAGTCCCCTTGACATACCAGCAATATCACATCGAGCCAAACTGAGCCTATTCGCACTCAAGGAACCTTGGAGTTGAAAGCATGATCTTACTCGCAATCTTAGCATGTTGAATACTTTGTTCAAGAGAGGATAGAGCGTCCGTTGGGAGACTTTATTCTGTGTTGGTGCGGTCTCAAAAACCACGTCAACAGTACCCAATATTGATTCACTATATTGGCAGTTGTCATTCAATGTTTGGCTGCCAATAAGAGTTTGTCCCCAATCACCTTAAAACACTTTGTATTAGCACCCCTGCTTGTGGACTTGTACAATGAATAAATTTGTAGTGTTGAAGTTGAGAGGGCAACAGGTAGCTGAACTTTTGAAATTTAGATTTCAAGAAGATCCTTCTTGCCCTAAGAAATTTCCTTTCTATTATATATATTTTAAAGTATCATCTACCATTTGTATCATGTATCTTCCATTTCTCCTGTAAATTAGGTTTCTGTCATGAAAGAACTTTGTCAAATTCTAAATATATAAAATCTATGCCACAAATAATGAACTAATAGTTGTTCTATAAAATTTACAACTGTAATATTTAAGCCCCATAGAAGAGAATAAAATATTTGAGATTTTACAAACAACTTCCACTTTCAAAATTTAACATGAAGGGGCTGACTTTATATGATCGTTTAAAAAAGGAAATTAAATAAAAAAAGAGCTCATGAACTAAAACTTTAATAAATTAATAGTCTATTACTAAATCTTGGCAATTTTCTTTTACTTTTCCAATATCCACACAAATGAGTTAGGCTGAGATAATTCCTTAAATAATCTGAATTAGGGTCATCTATGTTCTACAATAAGAACCATGAAAAACAGCTCACCAATCCAGCACAAGTTAAATCCCGAAGCTTTGCTGCATCTTCATAGCGTTCCTCTTCTACTGCTTTCTGCAAAAGTATATATTGCATGAAATGACAAAAACAGGGTTCATTTGACTAGGCCAAAACCCAAACCCTGGAAATAAATTGAATTTTACCTTTAACTGACTAATGACTTCATTAGCAGTGTCATTTGCAGTTATTTCATCAATAAGCAGTTTTAATTTAGCAGCTTCCTTGTAATTCTCACTTTTAATAGCAAATTCTAGGAGGATCTGCAGACAGAATAAGAAATTCTGACAACCAATTAGTTTCTTGTAAAAGTTTACCAGCATTCTCTTCTAGTTTTAAGTAAAATAGATGATGTGTTACAAAATGAAAAAAGTTATATTTTCTACATAAGCACTGCCTCTACTGCAATATAATTCAAATGACAAGAACACGAACCCTACAAAGAGGAAATAGATGCTTTAAATATAACGAGATACCAACCTGTGACAACATTACCTCTCAACAGTCATTGGAAAATGAAACTCTAAAACTAAGAAAAGCATACTGTATTTAAGGGTTACAAACGTTGCTTTTCTTTTTCCCAAAGGAACCTAGGGTCATGGAACCCTAGACCAGGAAAAAATTTTGGTGAGATGACAGCTCCAAGTTGTTAAATAACCAAGCTGGGAAAACAAAAATATGAAAAGAATACAAAAATCAAATTCAAGAATCTACTTTTCATCCCATAGGAAATCTCCATTCTTTGGCTTTACATTTGTTCCCACTACTAGAAAGTTAAACAAAACCAAAGTTGGTAGCTTTTATCATTTATCCAACATACTACTTCTTTTATCATTCTGTTATGTTTGATTCAATCATGAAAAGGCACTACTGAGTAAAGTAAAACAACTTTTAAGCAGAGAACTTTCCTCTTTTAATGCACAATATTTAATAAAGAACAAGTTCTTCTATTTTGGCAAAATCTTTTGAGATTAGCTTGATAAATCAGAAGAAAAGGATAAGTAAAACCATCTTGCCCAACTTTTCCAACCCCCAATTATCTGCTATATCTACCACAGTATTCTTGTCCTGATATGATCTACAAGGATCCAAGAAAAGATAACGCATCAACAAAAGGATTAACTTCTAGAGTTTCAGGCCTCAAAACACCTCTGAAGAACTAATAATATGAAACCACCAGATCCAACAGTGGGTAGTTTCAAAACCACCTGCTCCATTAAGGGGCTGTTATGAAACTGCCAATGTGATGAAAGGGGTGGTTTAGTCTGGATTAAACATATGAGAAGTTGAACCGACCAGCCAAACTTTGTCTATTCGTTGTTAGGGAAGAAGACATTTCAGTGCATAGTTATGGACTTCCCATACCCATATGAAGACTTGCAAAGAGAAAATTAAAGCATTGGAGACAAGTTTGAGTTTTGAAGCAACTAGAAGAAGAAGAATCTCAGCTGAAAGATGAAGTAACAGACTTGACAGTAAGGACAACTAAAAGTTGTATCTCTGATATCTGTAATTGTTCCTTCTAGGAAATAATAATCAACTACATGAGCAATTGCCACAAATAACTGGTTTTTCCCCATCCTGCGATTTGCCAAGAAAAAAATCTTCTGTTATGTTGCAAAACTTCATTACTTTCAGATCTTTGTTTTCAGTTCCAAACAACATTTCAGACCTCTACTTAACTCTCATTAGAGAATTCAAGTAGCACAGTAATATAGGTGTGAGGTTTGTGCATTTTTACTACATAGTAGAGAAAGTAAAGATCATATTGGTATCAAAGCAAATTGTTATGGGAATTGTGAAGAAGCTGTATGACACAGACCAAATCTTTGAAAGATAAAGAGTTGATATCTTGCAATCCAGAAATCTCTACCCAGAAGTGGAATAAGGATTTGAGAATGGAGAACCTGGATAATTTGAACAAGAAGCTGTCTTGGAAAGCAATGTGGGAAAGACTAATGCAAAACCAGAATTGGATGAGACAACAACAAGGGCAGATGTTTCAAGATCGGTCCTTTATGAACTCCATTGTACAAATCCTACGCAAAAAAGTTTGGTTTTGGAGACAATGGAGAATACACAGTTGACAAAAACAAATTATTGGATGAGAATGCCTTCAGGAAAAGCTTTGTAAAAATCTAAACATGCCCCCATTCAAAATTGAAATGGAAGTGGAAAATTGGAAATAGAAGCTTTTTACAGACAAGTAAATACTGAATTTCTAGATATTTGGATTAAGCAAATGGAGGTTTACTTTAGTGTTCACAATGTTAGTGAAGTATAAAAGATTATTTTGAACATCCCAAAATGGAAAGGCACTCTCTTCTATGATAAAAAGTTATTTGGCTTCTTCAAAAAAGAAGAAAAACCCCATTTTGCTAGTTGGGATGAGTTCAATGAATCATTGTATAAAAATTTATATTCGATTGGACAAAAAACTAATCAAAAGATTAAGTAGTTGTATTTCAAACAATGTGGTGGACAAAGTGTGCAGGACTATACTACAAAGTTTTGAAGACAAGCCATGTTGCTTGGATTGGATATGCAAGACAAAGGCATAGTAACAAAATACCTTGGAGACCTCCAAACCCACATCTAGAGAAGGGTAATCAGCATTAAGCCAAAGGACTTGGATGAGGCATGTGTCCAAACATATCATATATGGGAACAGAAGAAGAAAGGGGAAGGAAATTTTTCAAAGCAAGGACAAAGTGCCAATCAGCCAAAGAAGGAAAAATTCTTCAAGAAAGGTAATTTGGAAAGGTAAGAAGACTATTGCAGTACATTAATGCAAGAATGCTAAAAACCATTGTAGTCAATGTGTTATGGATATACATACTAATGCAAAATGTTGGAAGTTGCATCCAAAACTAGAGCCAAAGAATAGGGCCAAAGAGGACTCCAAGAAGCCCATGATAATCCTCATGGATGAGGAAGAAATTGAAAATGGTTCAAATGTAGACAAAAGGCAAGGGTGCATAGCCACAAAGGCCATAAATGCAGAAGAGGAACAAGAGGTGATGAGCAAGTTATTCCTGCTCAAATTGAAAGTCAAGAAAACAAAGTTAAATGCATAGTAACAGAAACCACAAAAAGCATGCAATTACTCGCGTTTTAAACATACCCATGACCTATGCCATGCTGTTCTAACTCATTTGCCCCATGTTTTTCAATAAACTAGTCAAACGGGAAAATAATGCATGTAATTGAAAAAAGTACAATCTTTTCACATACCATGCTCAAAATTGTGTTTTTCCCAATGTACCATAGGTACACATGCCCCCCAAAATCCCTATGTTTCTAAGACGGGGGACATCTCGAAGATTTGGGGCCTTGGAGGGGACGTCCCCCTGCCATCTCCATCGCCGTCCCAAGGACATCTCCCTCAGTGGGGATGTTTTCGGGACATCCCCTTTTCGAGGGACTTATAGGGGGCATCAAGACATCCCTGAGACATTTGGAGGACTCATAGAAGTCCCCTGAATGTCTTAGGACACCAAAGCCTCTCCCACTACAAGTGATGAGAAAAATGCATTTTTTAAAATCAATTTCTTTTGAAACTCATGCCCAATCCCAAACTCTAATGGCCAATGGGCTCCACCCAAATCCCACTCTATAAATGTGCCTTCTAACCTCATTTCAAACCACTTCTAAGTTTTAGAATAGTAAGGTCTTGGTGTTGCAAAAATAAGAGACAAAATTGTGAAAATGACATTCACCATGAAAACAACATACCTTTTGACCCCGCTAGGGGCTCTACCACCAAACCCTCGTGAGGGATATTGTCCTTCAACCCTACTGGGAATTTGCTCCCAAACCTCCACCCACTATTGTTAATGTTGAATGTAATCATTGCCATGTTTGTAATGTTTAGTAGTTTAAACTTCACTTAGTATTCCAAAGTTTCATTTGTAATTCTTATACTTATTCCTTACGATGTTTTTATAACTAATTTTCAAGTACTATATGTATTTCCACCACCAACCTACTGTCCCACCACCCCCGCGCTGTAATCCCTCCATCATCCCCAAACTTAGGCCCTTGTCTAATGTCCCCTTTTGGGATATTCCTTAAAACAACAATATTTACTCAAAATATGACAAGTTTATCAAAGATTTAAGAATTTATGATAATAATCAGATCAATAGATCATAGCACAATACCCAAGGAGTCAAATCATGAACTCCTCGGAAATACTTTGCAAAACTCTTGAATTAAAGGACCTGTTGACGTGATTCTCGTGACCACACCAACACAGAATAAAGTCGCCAACGGCTGCTCCATCCTCTCTTGAACAAAGTTTCCTGCATGCTAAGATTGCGAGATAGATCATGCATTTAACTCCAAGGTTCCTTTAGTGCGAATAGTCTCAGTTGGCTCGATGTGTTTTGCTGGTATTTCAAGGGGACTTACACAATTGTTCGGCAGTTGACAGCAGACAGTAGACTAAGGGCTTTCATGTGATTTGGATGATTTGGCAAATGAGCACAAGTTTCCTAATTCTAACCAGAAATGGACTGAAATTAAATGAGTGTAGGGCCTAAGAAGTTCTAATCTACTCTAAGGCGTGGGACATGGCGATCAATTCTCACAAGCTTCAACCAAGCTCTGTTTTGCCTCACTTTGGACAGCTTCCGCGGAACTGGTGCAATCTTCAGAGGAGTGACTCAAGATGTTCAGATCACAATCTAGCATGAAGACACCATCACAACGACGCATGCCAACATATAAACCATAATCGAAGTTAAATTTCACAAAGTTCCAGTTGACCACGCGAGGCGAACCCACCGTCAGCGAGCCCGCTAGTGGTATGGACAAGCGAAGTCTTGTTCAAATCGAGCACCACATTCCACAATTACTAAGTACTTGCATGAAATGAAATCTACTTTACTTTAAGCTACGTGAATTGGAAGGACGAAGAAGCCTCAACAACTACTCATAACAAAGAAGAAATCACCATCAATGAAAATTCTTTTATTATGAAAGCATTCATGACAACTTCTTACAAAGTATTCAATGGGAAGATTTTCCTTCCTTTTCAATCTAAACTATTCTACCTTCTACTCTATCAATTTCTCTCTACTCCTTCTCTGCTATCCTAACTTTGATCTAATTCTAATTTCTAATGAGATACAAATGAGGGGGACTCCCCTTTTTATAGATGACCAAGTCCAACGGACGGCTTAGATTACAATCGGCTAGATGGCCCAGATTGTGCCACCTCAACCCTAAACAAGATTTGCCCTAAAAACCGCCATAATGGAGAGTGGGGAAATAAATGAGCCATTAATGTCCACCATCCTTCTAGAAGATTCCAGCTTCGAAACGCGTTCACACTGCTCTTGATCTTCTTATTGACGTTGTTCTTCAACTTCTTTGTCACTTGAGTTAGCCATTTTTCGCAACTTTTCTTCCTTCATGTGAAACTCATAACTTTATCTTCCTCCGAAGGTTGTAATATCATCGCTCTTCACCACTTCAAGTCATCGCGCTCTGGCCTCAACATTTCTCCTACAAAACAAGCAAGGAGAAGAGAATTAGAACATTTCATAATATAAATTCAACTTACTTACCGGGATTTTCACGCTCTAACTTCCCAGCATTCATCGCCTTCATTAGCCAACTTTGCATTCAAATTCTTCATGCCTTAGCCAAATTTCAACCTCCTCAAGGGCGTATTAAGAGATGTACTTTAAGATCATCTTTTGAAGGTGTTAACTTCAACTGCATCTTCTTCAAGGAATTCACTTCACCTGTTGGAGCTCTAACAACTTTGATTTTATTCATCTCTGGCCCAAGAAGACTATCTTCACGAAGGATTTAAGCAAATTCACCTAGGCAGTTCCTTTCAAATTCATCGTCTGGAGGATTTTACCTTGAAAACACATTTTCTTCACTTAGAAAATTTTCAAATTTTCCCTTAGGAAAATTCATCAATTCGGTGCCCATCAAAATCTTTATCCTGAAAGCCTCGGTGAAGTGTGAAAGGCTTTAAAATCAACTCCCTGTCGAGGATCCTCAATACCCAGAAGAAAATTCTCTTCAGAACACGTCAAATTCATGGGTATACAACAAACGGGTTCATTTAATTTCTCTTGAATTTTGAACCTTGGAAAAATAACTTTTAACAAACTTAATCCCGTCTTTCACATCTGTGAGTATTTCTTGTTGCTCAGACTCGAAGAAAATTTTTATCAATCCTGTTATGCCAACATCTTCTGACTTCATCACTGGCAATTCATTCGGGTTTCAGGAAAATTCAACCACCTTCAAGGTCTAGGCGTATTTTCTAAGGAAGAAAATACTTTGCCTTAGAAAAATTTTGAACCACTTTGAAAATTTTGCCTTGGGAAAATTTCAACTTCATTCACCTTCCTGTGGCGAGAAAATTCATCAACTTCTCTTAGAAAATATTTCTTGAAAGCATATCACACTTAACATATTTTATTTTTCACTTGGCAATTTCCAACGCCTAGGCATGTATTACTCATCCCTTGGCAATACTCTCCATTTGAATCTTAGGTGCATTTAGCTTATTACCAAGGATTTAAATTCCCACGCCTTAGCAATCATCATCTCGCCCACCTTAGGCGCATATCACATTTCATGAGGAACATTTTGATCCAAAAAAAAAAAAATTTCCAACGCCTAGGATATTATTTTATCACATGGCAATACTAATTCTCAAGTCTAGGCACATTTCACACTTGCTAAAAGATGAAACCTTCAACGTGACTCTTGAACTTCCTTGTTTTGTCTTCACATGGCCCCATTTGGGCGCATTTTGCCATGCAAGAAGGATGAAACCTCCCACGCCTTGACCTCTTTGACCTTTTTCTAAGCTTGGCGCATTTCATATGTTCAAGAGGATTTTTAAATTTGTCTTTTACATGCTAAGTTGGGTGCATTTTACATGTCTAAGAGGATGAAAATCTGCAACGCCACCTATTGGAATATTCCCTCCTTGTTTTGTCTTGACATGCCCTCATTTGGGCGCATTTTGCTATAGGAGAAGGATGAAGATGTTGACCTTTTGACTTTTCTTTTCTAGACATGGCGCATTTCTTACTTGATGGAGGAATCTTTTTTCAACGCCTTAGCTTTTTTCCTCACATGCCTTGATTTGGGCGCATTTTGCCCATGTAGGAGGATGAACTTTACACTTAGAAAATTTTCAAATCATGCTTTCAAGGTGGGCGCATTTAGCCTATGCTGAAGGATGAAAAACTTTGACTTGTTGACTTTCTTGGGCGCATTCTTGCCTTGATGAAGGATGGGCGCATTTGGAGGGTGGTGGAGGATATCCCATACTTAGAATTTTTTAGCACTTTGCTTGCATGTGAGAGGGCGCATTTCACCCCTTGAGCAGGACGAAACTTAACACTTAGAGAAATTTTAAACTTTCTCCTTGAGGGTGGGCGCATTTTGCCTAGGCAGGTGGATGAAGTTCTTGACTTAGAAATTTTTCCTCGTCCCTACTAGTTTCTCCATGCCTTACTATTTATAGTAAGTCTCTCGATTTTTGCACCTCTGAAGCTCAGAATGATTTGAAATTTTAAACACTGCATCCTTACAACCTCGTCAACCTGTCGACACTGCTATTTTTAGTTGGCCTGCTATTTTTAGCCCATTTCTAAAGGTAGTTTTCTATTTATAGCAACTGCTCGTTTCTGATACCTCCACTGCTCCGATTGATTTGAAATTTGAATGACGCGCTCCTCACCACGTGACCTTACTGCTGACATCAGCGCATGCAACTAATTTGCTATTTTTAGCCTGTTTCCAAAATGACTTACTATAAATAGTAAGTGCTCCGTTTGCTCTCAAATTTTACTAGCATTGCGATCAGCTCGTGATTCTAAAGTGCTGGGAGGCGGCTGCCGGGAAGCAACTGCTAAAAATAGTAAGTTCCCAAATGAGTGATCACCTCGCTGTATGTCACATCATTGTGAAGCTCTCAAAAAACCCACAAGGAATCACCTGACATGCAAAGAAAACCTTGACATGCTAACCCTAAAACTAGCCTCGGAAGGCTGAACTCTGAAAATCATTATCTCATTTTGCATGTTACACCATTGGGCAAGGTTCAGAAAAACTCCGTATGAATTCTGCATATGCATCGAAAAAATCCCCGTGATCTAAGCCCCAAATCTCTCCAAAAAAGTCAATCATAAAAATAGCAAGTTGTCCGCTTTCAAAATTTCAAATTTTGTACACGAAAGCAACTTTGATGTGTTCAATGCAAGCAGGGATCTATCGGAATTTCCAAAAATATCGGTTTTAAAATGCCTTGAATTACACGCTTTACCAAAAATAGTAAGTACCTTGAATTTGATGAAATTTCAAGAAAGCCCGGAAGCATTATTACCACATCAATGTTAACTGGCTTAATTTATTCACCCCGCTTTGACCTCAAACTCCACTGTGAAGGTGGAAACTCCTAATTTTCTATCAGCCAAAATTTCATGTTTAAGCTCAATGGCGGATACATCCCCGGAAAGGCAGATAGAAAAGAGACCGAAAGAGAGAGAGAGAGAGAGACAAAAACCCAAGCCAAAAGACCAAAATGGAGCACAAATTAGGGGGTCCCCATTTTGAATGGGGCGATGTGTGAAAAGGTCACAACAGGACCTCACCCCTAGTTTGTCAAGGGCATGAAAAGACCCCATCCTTCCAACCCTTAGCCCACTTCATAAGCCCAGACCCTGTCCAATTAGCAAATACTACCTAGAATTCACAATTGATAAACTTGATGTATTTGCTAGACTATTGATTTGTATTTCTTGATGGATTGACAATTCAATCCTTGAATAATAATTGTATGCTTTAATAAATGATTGTTGTGTGAATCAATTTTCTGCAATATATTTATTGTCATATGAATTGATATATAACAATTCACTTCTCACTTCACGCTTTCTCCACAAGGAAATGATCTCCCTTTTATATCTTATTATTGAGAGAGTCACAACCTTTCATATTTGAAGGAGTCACAACCTTTGACATTAGGAGTCTATAATGTCCCCTCCTAGCCTTTGTGCAATGGACATCACCTCTAGCCATTTCCGAGTTCCTATTGCCTAGGTGGTTCAGTTAAGGACTCAGTTTTTCCAGTTTGGGAGTTGGGTTTGTCGTTGCCAGGAGACTTTCTATTTATAGCAGGGCCAGTTGGATACTCACTATCTACAATGAGCCTTGGTGCGATGTCAGTTACTCTCCAGTTTGAGTCTTTGGATGGTAACTTACTATTTTTAGTACTTACTAAAAATAGTAAGTTTATTTTTGGAACTCTGGACCTAGTCAAGCTTGTCAGTGCAGCATATTCAGTTGATAAAGTTCTTTGAGGAAATAATTAAAATATTTGAAATAGCCTTGGAATGTGTGCTAAAATAAAGTGACTTTATATTTTTTAATTAAAGGGGTTATAAGGGGGTCACTTTAAAAATAAGACCATGGACGCCTAGCACATCAACTTAAGTTGTTTTTAAAGTTACATTTTATATTCTCACCTTGGGTTGCCTAAGTTATGTTGGAGAAAGTATTTAAAAATAAATTAAAATCAAAAGCTTGTGCTTTGGCATAGATTCTAGGGTTGCTTGGTCGCCCTAACTCATGCTTATGATAAAAGTCTTGTTTGGAGGCTCATTTCTCTATGCTGGAGTTTGAAATTACAGGGATATGCTACTGGTTTGAAACCAGAGTTGCAGGACACGATTTGGGGACGTCAAACCTCTTATTCTAAGACTAGTCCGGCAGTGAAAGACCTTGCTTAGACTGGTGTTGGGTGATTTCATTCAGAGATCACAACTGTGCTTCAAGGATGAAGATATTTCAATACTTTTGAGTGATTTTCAGTTAGTTTTGGGTGTGAGTTGCTGGTTTTGGTGTGGAGTGATTTCTTGCATTTTCAGGAGCTTCCATTTTGTACCTGGGTATTCATATTTTTGCTCACAAGTCAAAAAAGAAGGAAGAAATCCAAATGGGTACCTGTTGATGCGTGTTTTATGACTCACCAAGCACTCTAGAATAAAGAATCCAAAGACACTCTATCCTCTCTTGAAAAAATGCCTCGTATGCTAAGATTGCCAAAAAGATCATACAACAATTCCAATGTTTCGTAAGTTGGGTGTGGATAAGCTCTGTGGATGATGTGATTTTGCCGGTAACACAAAATGATTTACTCTAGCAAGTTACTTGGAAACCAAAGACTTAAATGCAGCATTATTTTTTTGGAATTTTTTGATTTTAGATTAAAAAATGTAAAAAGGAGTAAGGGTTGAGGAATCCTATACTATTCCTACGAACTCAAGAGACAATAAGGATTGAGTGGAACCAAAGAACAATACTTTGTTTCGCCACGCTACACGACAACTACACAAAGCAAGTGCAATCTTCTAGGAATTTGTGCTTAAAATTTCCTTACTACGAACACCATCAATAGAACAATATTATTCGAAGTAATACAATGAAGCATCCACATCAAAAGCTCAGTCTAACTTTACGCATTGAATAGAAATCATCCATCCAAAGAAAGTATGAGCAAAATTTCACTAATCCTTACGATCAATCTATCATTCCCTTAACATACATCCAGAAGAAATTCTAACTTAAATCTATTCAATGA